>JAVJIF010007552.1:0-237974 GCA_038442645.1 Agave tequilana
GTGTTGCCTTGTCTACCTTATCCATCGCTTCGTTACCTACTCTTATCATCTTATATCATTCATGTTCCCTGCTTGATATCAATTACTGTCCTCTCTACTTGTTCCTGCATGCTGGTACTCACGACACGGTTTTCAATGCATATTTATGACTTGGATTTATCGATACACATGTGATTATCTATGCTCGCCATTTGGCTTTCGCATCACCACTCGCCGGGGAGTTTCTGACTCCTCTGGATCCTCATGTCCAGGTTCTGGAGCTTGGAGCGTGTGGATTCTCCTTGCTGATCAGAGTGGCGCAGCGGTAGCGTGGATCTCCAGCAGACCGTACAGAGCCCCATCCTTCCAGGCCCCCCTGCTCGGCTCTAGAGTTTTCTTATTATGACTCTGAGCCTCCTTTTGTACTGTTCATACTTGTACATCTCTTGGTATTCTCGCATTTTGCGCTTATCAGTGATGTAATATTCTTGTAATATTTGTCACCTCAGGTGATAACTTTGTAATTGTACTCATATTTTGGAATGTATAATGCACCACATGCTTCCGTACTCTGATTCTTGTCTGTACTGATACTTAGCGTATATACGTGAGGGTATTTCTGACCTGCGTATATACGTCGCAGTAACGTCTCCGTACCCGCCGAATCGGGGCGTTACAGGGTGGTATCAGAGCTTAGGCTCTCGCATCTTCAGTACGTCCAGACGGCAAATTAATGGTAAAGAAATTTGCAACTGGAATTGCTTGAGTCCTGATTATACAGTCCAACTACAAGTGCAGAGTTATCTATTCTATCTTGATCATCCTTCCTTTGATTCCTAATCCCTTCCATCTTTCCTCTGTTTTGGTTTTTCGTAGCCTTTATACCAACTTAAGATATGGTTATACTAGAGAGGTAGTGGCTGGTTCTGAATGAAGCTATTATATGGTCTCTTCGGTCAACTCTATGGTGCTCGGGCATTCTCAGAATGGATCTGCAATCGGTTATTTTTCAGAAGTTAGTAGTCGGGATTTTCTACGTTATTCTCTATTCTTGGCTATATCCTTCAGAATGATTTTTGCCGGGTCTTCGGAATTCTTAATTATCGGTCTTCTTTATTATGCTCAGTACTATCAGGATTTTCTTATCTTCAGTATTCTGGCTTATTCTGGAGAGTTATCAAGTATGCAGTATAGCTGGAATTCTATTACAAAGAAATGATATCAGATCAGTATTATTTGGTATCGTTTAAAGACTTATATAGCCAGAAGTGCAGAAGATGTCTATTTTCTGATTATTGTTCAGTCCACTCGAGAGCCCTACCCGTAGTGATTCATATCTTGATTGGTATAATTCCCATCCATGTCCCTTTTGTGTTCATTTTACCCTTATCGAAATTGCGAGGACGCAATTTTTTGTAAGGTGGATGGAATGTAACACCCCGCTCCCGGAATACGTACTTAGTTGCATATCCAGATTTTTCAATCGTATTTTTTGATTTACTTTCCGTATTTGTTTTGTATTATGAATTATTTATATGATCGTTTTGCCTTGGATCTGGATTCGTGGACTCGGAGTCAGCCCTAGTCTGAACCGGGAACCCGATCCTAGTGTTTTACTCGATTTGGTCTTTCTTCTATTCTGATTTGACCAATTTCTGTTTCAAACATCATTTTCTAATATTTTAGATTTTCTATGATTGTTTGGAATTTTTCTGAATTAAATTGGAAATCTTCAAAACGGTGTGGACCAGTGCCACTGACCGATTCTCGGATTTTTAATTTACAAATGGAGTAGAATTTCTAGAAACGGCTTTCACGTTATTTCTTAAAATCACATTTTCTATCTAAATACTTTTTCTGGGATTTTTCTGAATTTATCAAATCCGGCCAACCCGGTGTAGACCGATATTGACAGTTGACTTTAAGATTTTTATTTTGAAAATGGGATTGAATTTCTGAAAACCGATTTCACCAAAAATCTTTAAATAATATTTATTATTTTTGAGAATTTTTGGGAAGCTTTCCGAGTTACTTTATTTTTCGGGCTTTTCCGGAGTTCTCGGTGTTTTCCCAGATACCAGAATTTTATCCAGATATTCCACTTTTCTCTTTTTTCCAATTTTTTCTCTCTCCTTTCTCAGACGCGAGTCTCACCAGACTCAGATCTGATTTTTAATGCGAAGATTCGCATCCATTCTGCATTAAATGCACTTCAGATCAACTCTGATAAGTCATTATGACTTTTGTCCTTTTTGTTAAACGCAACAATTGCGTTTCTCTCTGGACGCGAGTTTTATCCTCGCGTCTGGGCAATTTGCCTAGACGCGAGTCTCTGTTGAATGAGAGGCATCCCATTTTTTAAATGAAACGCATGTTTCATTTAGTGGAAAGGGCATTATTGTAATAATCATATTCCTACCCTTTATATAACCACCCCTTTTTTTCCTTCTCTTTCATTCATTCTTTTTCCTTTCCTTCTCTTTCCTGAGAACGAAACCAGCAGCAAACAGCCCCTTGCTCCCATGGCCGGCCATCTCTCCCATCCTTTCCACCCACCATCTCCACCTTTCTTCACCACCAACTCCTCTACCATTCTCCCCTCCATCTCCTCCTCCATTTCCAACAACAACACCACCTCCACACCACCTTCTTCTTCCTCTTTTCCACCAAGAAACACCAAACAACCCATTCTCACCACCAACTTCACCACCTTCTCCACCACCACCTACACCACCTTAGCCACCACGAATCACGCCATCTTCCTCTCCTCGGCGTGCTCTTTCTAACGGACCTACTCGTCGCTCTCCGAACCACCATTTTCAAAACTCTAATTTTTCATTTTCAACTAGGCTTGCACTCCCATTCTTGCCTTGGGCTTGGGGCTTTGGCCGCCCACCTCCGGCCTCCGGCCACCTCCGGCCGTCGCCGCCAACCGCCGCCAACCCATGGCCGGTCCGCCTCCTTCCGTTCTTTTTTCTTTTCTTTCCCTTCCTTCTTCCTTTTTTTCCCTTCTTTCTTTCTTTCTACTTCTTCTTTTTCCTTCTTTTTCCATTCCTTCTCTGTTCCTGCGTCTCTCTCCCTGTCAACCTGCGTCCCCCTCTCACCCTTTCCCTGCGTCTCCCTTTTATTTTCCTGTCTCTCTCTTTCTCTTGTTGTGTGATTATTAGACGCGGATTTTACCTCCTGCGTTCAAGCAATTCTATAACGCGATCCACGCGTTTCTTATATCATCGCGACGCGGAGTCATGCTCGCGTCTGCGCTCTCCCCGTGTCCTTACCAGAACGCGGTTCTTGAACCTCGCGTTTGTGGCCTCTTCGCGACGCGACTCCCGCGTCTGCGACCCCCACGTCTCACTCTCAATCTCGCGTCCCCCTGTGCACTCTCTCTCTCTCCATATACTTCTCTCTCTAGCTCTCTCTTTCTCTCTCCTCTCTCTCATCTCTTTCTCTCTTGATTTCCTCCTCTCTCTATCACCCTCTAACGCACTGACGCGTTGATTTCCTGGATTCTGGAGATCGGGGATTTCACTGTATTTTTCGTATTTAGGAGAGTGTTCTCGCTTTCCCATTGGACTTTCCCGCATCGTCAGGTTGACTTGCATAACATTATGTATTTATATCGGTATTCTCGTTTGATATTGTGATGTACATACTTGTCATGTTAACACTTGACATATACCTGTCTGTATCATTTAGCAACTGACGTGTTACCACCTGACATGACTTACTACTTAGCGCTTGTTCCTATTTATAATATGATTTACCACCTGCTTCTTGACACGTTAATACTTGACCTATGGCTATCACATTCACGGGAATCCTGTCGTGTTATTCTGTATGACATACAATGACTGAATCATGTGCTTGTTATCCTGTATTATATATACAGTGACCTGAATCTACAGTACTCATGTACTCTTGAATTCCTGATCATGTTCTGATCCTTTTATTCCTATGAATTGCTAACTACATACTATATTATAATAAGACAACTTGTACCCGGTTTGGGGAAAACTGATGGGCCCTGATTAATCATGTTTATGGTGGTCTTATCGAGTCACGCGTGGCCACATTCTTGATGGATCGCCTGGCGGCCACCAGGGATTCCGTGGGGTGTGCTGGCACCCCTACTCCTGTTTATTCCTGCCGGGTATGCACACGCCCTAGGCCTATTCTATGGGATCTGCGATACTCTATTCCTGTTCGGGCGTAAATAAGTCCCGGTACCTAGCAGTACGTTCCGGCTCAGCACCGGATACTCCTGGACCGTTGTCCGGGGCATGTACGGGGCCCATCCGAAACATGATTCATCGAACTTCATCAGTTTCCAAATAACTTGCTCTATAAGTTGTGAGTGAAAGTATGTGGAATGGACGCATACTGAAGCCTACAACTTAGACGGCCCCATTATAATAAGATGCTAATATACAATTTGTTGTGTTATTTTATAACTCGGGTTGTATGCGTTTGGATTACGGTGACATGGGATAAAGGTATATAGATGAGGGTTTCCTTATTTGGATTATTCCTTCGATGTACTAGTCTCATGAGCCGTGACTTAAGCTTGTGCGATCAGTTTTGCTCATAAATGGTTTTATTCGGTTTTATTGGCTTTATCGGTTTATGTTAGTTTAGGAGATATCAGGTGTTGCCTTGTCTACCTTATCCATCGCTTCGTTACCTACTCTTATCATCTTATATCATTCATGTTCCCGGCTTGATATAAATTACTGTCTCTATACTTGTTCCTGCATGCTGGTACTCACGACACGATTTTCAATGCATATTTATGACTTGGATTTATCGATACACATCTGATTATCTATGCTCGCCATTTGGCTTTCGCATCACCACTCGCCGGAGAGTTCAGACTCCTCTGGATCCTCATGTCCAGGTTTTGGAGCTTGGAGCGTGTGGATTCTCCCAGTTGCTGATCAGAGTGGCACAGTGGTAGCGTGGATCTCCAGCAGACCGTACAGAGCCCCATCCTTCCAGGCCCCCCTGCTCGGCTCTAGAGTTTTCTTGTTATGACTCTGAGCCTCCTTTTGTACTGTTCATACTTGTACATCTCTTGGTATTCTCGCATTTGCGCTTATCAGTGATGTAATATTCTTGTAATATTTGTCACCTCAGGTGATAACTTTGTAATTGTACTCATATGTTGGAATGTATAATGCACCACATGCTTTCGTACTCTGATTGTTGCCTGTACTGATGCTTAGCGTATATACGTGAGGGTATTTCTGACCTGCGTATATACGTCGCAATAACGTCTCCGTACCCGCCGGATCGGGGCGTTACATAACTCTTTCACATGAACCTAAATTCTTCTCTAATAAATATGAGCACTCAAAATGCTAACAATCTCCATCTTGACTCATATTCATTGAGTTCTTTTGTAGAAATTTGCCTCCGCTTAATTCATCGTGCTTTCTCCCCCTTTTTGTGACTTCACATGGCTCCCTCCCTAGAGCCGGTTCTCCACTTTACCTTTGGATAATCTGGATGAAGTTCAGTGTTGCTCTGAATTTCTCCACTGGGATGGTATTTGTTTTCATTCTGCTAAATTTTTCTTTGTACTGGTCTTCATCAAGTCGATCGCCTTGTCATCTATGACCCATTTATGTATCTTGTGTTACCTTACATCAATGTGTTTCGTCCGTTTATGATACATGTGATCCTTAGCAAGATGAATAAAACTTTGACAGTCACAATGAATCCGAACTGAATCCTGAATGATGCCAAAAAATCTCGACCAATCCTCTCAACCACAAGCTTTCTTTGATACCTGAACTAGAGCCATGTACTCTACCTCTATCGTTGAAAACACCACGGTATCTTGCAACTCTGCCTTTCAACTAATAGTGCACTCAGCTAATGTGAATACATAACCTGTTGTAGATTTCGCTGATCAAGATCGCCTGCATAATCCGCATCAACGTAGCCTAGTAATGCTCAGGCTTCCTCATTTTCAATCTCTAAAACACCAAGTCTAGTCTCGCAGTATCTCGTATATATCGTAATGAAAGTACACCTAAAGGAGGTGAATAGGTCTAAAGCTAATCAAATGCGAAAATGTAACAATTAAAGTAAATAATGCAAACAGTTATCTTAAATCAAGAAGTGAAGCCAGATTCTCAATTAAGGGCTCAAGAACTTCTCCTCTATATTCCTCTAGATAAGAGTTGAGGTGCTCAATTGCCTTATTGATTGAAAGAGTAAAACCAACAAGTATGAATGATGCATGAGATGAATAGCAAGAACAATAAAGCTAAAAACACAAGCGCAAGCAATAGAGTTAGAGTAAGAGTAAGAGAAAATACAATCACAATCACAAGAGATTTGTTTCGATGTTACCAAGCTCTGCGTCCCCTCCACCACGTGAAGGATTTCTACTATCCACAAATTAACTTTTACAAAAGAACTACAAGGTTTACAGAAGACCTAGAGTACATAGCTCCAATCTTTAATCCTCTACACAAGAGGTAGCATAAAGCCAATGAGATTAACAAGCTTTTAGCCAGCATAAAGGTTACAAACTCTCTCTTTATAACTTCTAAGATTTTGAGCAGAGAAATGAGCTCAAAGAGTTTGTGAGAGAAAGATCAGTGAAGTAAGCAAGCTTTAAGAATTGAAAACTTCAGAGAAATATTGAGAGTTGAAATCAAAAATTTGAGAATCAAAACATGATTTTTTTTTTGGTAAGCTAGATCTCAAAAATTGAATTTTTCTTGTTAAAAAGACTTGTAAAAACTATTGTGTATCTCTCTCAAATGACTCATATATATAGGCAATAGATAAACACATTTAGAAGATAGACCAATGTTTAATCCAAGGTGTTTAGCCCAAAAAAGAAAATATAACGCCCTGATCTTGCGGGTACGGAGACATTATTGCGACGTATATACGTAGGGCGAAAATACCCTCACATATATATATATGCTAAGCATCAGTACAGACAACAATCAGAGTACGAAAGCGCAGTGGTAATATACATTCCAGCAATAATAGCACAAGTACATAGTTATCACGGAGCACGATATAATATGACATGAATATTAGATCACCAAGAAGTGTAAAAGCGTGATATGCAATATAGAAAGACTGAAAAATACCCACGAGTAGCAAGATGGGAATCTCGTGAGCCGATCAAAGGGACTGGAAGAAAAGGGCTCCGGACATACAACCGCTAATCCACACTTTCGTTGCGCAACTCTGATCAACTACAGAAGGCCACCATGGTCCAGGCTCCTGGATTTGGGCATGAAGGTCTAGGGTTGTCAGAAAATTACCCAGCGAGTATATAAGATAAAGCCAGTTGGCGTGCTCAGGCAGTCACATATGTAAATAATCAAGTAATGTAGTTCAGACACATAGGTACAGGCAATGACCAGTAACATAAATGAAAATCAGAGAATCAGTAGTAAATCTTAAATCAAGTAAGTACATGTGTATCGATAAATCTGAATCAAAAAATATGCATAGAAAATATTGTCGAGAGCATAGGTACACATAAACATGCAATACCAGTATAAGTTAGTAAACAAGAGATCAGGAAATCCCATGCAATAACCTGAAAATCATATATAGTAAAACAGAATGTCCAGCTCAAGTCACATGGTAAGTCATATGCATCGGTAAATTAGTGTGTTGCAATGATAATCATGTAACGCCCCGATTCACGGATACGGGGACGTCACTGCGACGTATATACATAGGTCAGAAAGTGCCCCCACGTATATACGCTAAGCATAAAAGTACAAGCAAGGATCAGAGTACACGATAAAGCGTGGTATCATACATATGCCAACATGAAAGTACATACACAAAGTTATCACATGATATTATAAAGTATTACATATTACATGTGTATTACATCATAACCAAGTCCAAAAGTGAAATCTACAAATATGTATACAAAAAGCTCACGAGTACAAAGAAGATCCCGTGAGTCAAAATGATGGGTCTGGCGTAGAAGGCTGGAACTAGTCCACCTGCCCACTAAGATAAGCTTGGTCTTCTGTGGATGGCTCCACTTCGATCCAAGCTTCGGAATCTGAATATGCAAATCCAAGGAATCAAGACATATAACAATAAATGAACTACAGCCAAGTGGCTAAGAGACATGAATAGGGGTTAGAACACAAGTATGGTATATAAGGACGGGTATAACATAATCATAATACAGGGAATACAAGGTAAAGCTGATTACAAGCAAAAGTGATTGTATACGCTTAAGTCACAGTCCCATGAGACTAGTACATCGAAGGAATAATCCAAACAAGGAAACCCTCATATAGATACCTTTATCTCATGCCACAGAAATCCAAGCGTATAGAATCAGAGTTGCAAATCACATGAAAGTCAAACGGGAACATATAACAAGAATACTAAACATCATAACTGGAAACATAACTGGAATCACGGGAATCATATAAGTGTCCTACTGGAAACATGACTGGAATATCGAGAATCAAAATAAGATCCATAACAGTAATCAATTATTATTATTACTCGTCTAACCCATATATCTAGGTATGTGTCTCGGTATCGATCCCAACTCACATACATCCATATATAAGAAAGTCGAGGGTCGTTACCGGAAGTAGATGGAGAACTGATAAAGCTTCTTATAGTAGTTTCCATACACCTGGAACCAGCTTTGGAGGCCCAAAGTCCCCCTATTCAGTAATTCAAATTCACTACCGCCAGTACATATATATATGTATATATATATATACTTTTATTCCATCACTATAAGCAAGGTATCATTCCGGCATCCATCACTTCCTCCCACACCCATACAAGTTGTAGCTTATTAAGAATTATCAGCTTACGGGGAACCAGTGTACATAACAGTAATAGCCCTACAGATTCAAGAGGTGGCCCCCACAGATTCAAGGGGTGGCCCCCACCGTGTGGTGTGGCACTTTGTCCCGTGTGGCACTTTGTTCTGAGGGAGTGGATTCTAGAGGTGGCCCCCCACCGAGTATGGTGTGGCACTTAGTTCCATAAAATAAGGCAGGGTTCCCGTAAACAAGATAATCATAAGGTCAAGTGTATCATGCTTGGTTTTAAAAGATAGCATGACAAGATGGTGATATAAAACAAGCAATAAAACATAACAATAGATTGATAATAAGCCGGGTCAGTCAAGACATAACAAGAGGTCTAGTAAGGTGGTGGCATGTCAGGTGATATACATGTGTTAAAGGAAAACATGTACTGACGTGTCTGGATCATAGCAAGGCAAGGGGAAACATAGAAGCAAACAGGGTTCAACGACCTCGAAGGGTCTGCCACGCATGGTATAAAATAAAGAAGCAAATATATCACGGCAAGGTACAAGTATAAGAATGAAACAAGCAGTTGCATGGCAATACATAAACATAGAAATATGAAGTAACTAGAAGTGATATACGTCTAGTAATGAGTCAAGAAGTACAATATACAACTACATGAACCAAGAATAAGATCCAAGTTTAAGATAGAAATCAGCTATAATAAACAGACCAAGTTAGTCGACTAAGGTCAATGGAGTAGTCGACTAATAGAGGGATTAGTCGACTAACAGTCTTGTATAGTCGACTAAATCTGTGCACCAGAGAGTTGGATTTCTGATTTAGGGAAAGTTAGTCGACTAGGTGGAAGTAGTAGTCGACTAACAGACACGCCAAGTCGACTAACAGTTATGTTAAGTCGACTAAGTCTGTGATACAGAGAGTTATAGTTTTGGTTCAGGAAAGGTTAGTCGACTAGGGTAGTAAGGGTAGTCGACTAGGGTCTAAAGTCGGCTAATATTTATGATCAGTCGACTGGATCCGAGAGTTAGGTTTTTTGGTTTCAGGAAAGGGTTAGTCGACTAGGGTCAAGGTATAGTCGACTAATAGGGATCTATAGTCGACTAATAAATAGGATGAGTCGACTAAAACTGTGAAATCAGAAAAGACTTGTTTCATCTAAGGTAGATTAGTCGACTAGGTTCTAGGTCAAGTCGACTAATCGTGGTCGTAAACAGGGTACAGAACTGAATCTAGTGGTTGGGTTTGATGGTATAAAAATAGGATTTTTATTTATGGCAAGAGTGTACAAGAATTATCAATACAAGTATATAAAGGAGTTGTCTAGTCTTGGTGAGTAAAGATACTCACTAGGATTGGTTATGTGAAGCTTGATCCAAGGTGATAAATCCGACGAAGAGAGAGATGATCTCCAATCCAAAGGAAGTAGCTTGATTGAGGTTGAAGATGAAGATCTTGTTGATGCTTGAGGTGGAGATGATGACCTAGATGATGCCCTTGAGGTTGGTGGTGGATGTTGAGATGAAGGAGGATTTTGGAGAAGGGGATTTCTTTGTGGAAGTGAAGAAAAAGAGAAAGGAAATGTAATGGAAAGTTTATATATGATTTGTGATTTGTGAAGGAGGTGTAATTGAGATGGAAGAGAGGGGGTTTTGTGTAAATGGGGAAGCATGAGGTGTCACTTGACCAATCATGGCCGGCCAAGTGGAGGGGTGAGGTGGAGGTTAGGTGAAGATATTTTGAGATGGAAGAGTGTGGAAGAAAATGTATTTTGGAAAAGATTAGGAATTTGGGAAATTGGAAATCTCTTTGGCTTGTGAAGGAAGGAAAGGAAAATAGAGAAAAAGAAAATGGTAGAGAAATGATAAAGAGAAGATATTTTCTCTTAAACTCAAATGAAACTGTTGAATAGACAGATACCCGGGTTAAGGTCAAAGATGTGGAAATCATTTCGGAAAATGCCGGAATCGTCCGAAATTCAAGTATCTCGGATCGACTCGAAATAATTACCAAAAATCAATAATAATATATAAAGACCAATAGTGAAAT
This sequence comes from Agave tequilana, assembly GCA_038442645.1. Lineage (NCBI taxonomy): Eukaryota > Viridiplantae > Streptophyta > Magnoliopsida > Asparagales > Asparagaceae > Agave > Agave tequilana. The sequence continues at coordinate 10,830 of JAVJIF010007552.1, forward strand.
CCGTTTGAAGAAATACTTTATAGTTTTAAAACTAAAAATCCCGGAATCAGTTACCTACCGACTCCGTTGGAATTTTCATAAAATCATAAAATTCTCAGAAAAAGTATTTGAGTAGGAAATGTAATTCTAAAAGATAAAGTCTAAAGGACCATCATGAAATTCCAAACAGTTTGAGAATTAAAAATCCGGGAATCGGTCAGCGGCACTGGCCGACACCGGTTTTGAAGAAATTCAATTTAATCCAAGAAAAATCCAGAAAATCACAGAAAATCTAATATATTGGAAAATAATATTTGAAACCGAAATCGGTCAATTCTACACATCAGAAAGACTAAATCGAAGAATATACTATGATCGGGTCTTCGGTTCAGACTAGGGCTGACTCCGAATCCACGAATCCAATTCCAAGACAAAACAATCATACAAGGAATTCATAATACAGAATAAATACAGGAAAACAAATCGAAAAATACGATCGAAAATTTGAATACGCAACTAAGTACGTATTCCGGGAACGGGGTATTACAATCCACCCACCTTACAAAATTGCGTCCTCGCAATTTCATTAAGGGGTGAAATGAACACAAAGGGGACAAAGGCTGGAATAAAGGGCTCATAAACCAAAACAGGGAAAAAGATGAATACAGGAAGGATCAGGATGGACAATGAAAGAATGATAAGAGAAAATATTGGAATGATAACCAACTCAAATACAAGATCTGGGGGTAGTGGTTACCATGATATCCTAAGGCTCCTGATCTGGATACTGGTCTACCCACTCTGCTGCATCGCCTGAGGTCTCTGCTGCCATGATGTGAACTTGACCTCTACCTTGATCTGCTCTAGGCCTCATTCCCCTCTGCTGATGATCATACCGTTGAGGTGGAAATGGAACTCTTCGATCAACAGGTTCAGGGTTCCTCCTCAGTGGCGGTGCTGGAAATGCTGGGGCTCGATGTGCTGGAGCTGGAAGAGCTGGTCTGATTGGAGCCACGTGTATAAACTTCCTGTGTGGGCAATCCCTTAGCATATGTCTCTCTGACCCACATGCCAAACATAATCTCTTGGCTACTCGACAATCACTCTTATAATGCCCGGGTCTGTGGCAATAATTGCATGTGATCTGAGGAAGAGGGGTTTGGAATGGTCTCTTAATCATTGGGCCTTGGGTTGCCCTATCTGCATCCTCCTCATCCATCAACTCAAAAGGCCTCTTCTTGGCCTGGTTCCTCATCTGGTTCACTTTCTTCTTCTCCAATCCACGCTCTACTTCTCGAGCTATGGTGAGAACTTCTGAATAGGTCTTCAGCTGTTGGGGCATCAAGAATACTTGTATGTCCATTTGTAGGCCCTGCTGAAATCTGCTTGCCCGCTTCTCCTCATCCGTTACCATGTACGGCGCGAAGCGGCTAAGTCTAAGAAACTCTGCGGCATACTCGTCCACGGACTTGTTCCACTGCTGGAGTCTGATAAACTGCTCTTCCATGTCCTTCTGAGCTGTGACAGGAAAGAATCTGCTGTAGAAGCTCTTGGAGAATGTGTCCCAAGTGACAGGCTTGTCCAATCTTGCCTCCTCAGCTAGCCACCAAGTTCTAGCTATATCCTTCAATTGAATCTTGGCAACCTCCACTCGGTTTTCCTCTGGGACACGGGCTGCATTCAACAAGTCTGATGTGTCCGTCAGCCATTGCTCAGCATCCAAGGGTTTCTCTCCTCCTGTGAATATGGCTGGCTGCAGCCGTCTGAAATCTGATATGTTCCCCGGCCTCTGTCCTTTAGGTGCTGCTAACTCTTTCCGGAGAAGTTCTGTCTGCTGCTGCTGGTTCTCATCATCATCTGGATAACCCTCAATATATCCACATTCTCTCCCGCTGCTCCATTTGATGCTTGCCCGGAGTGATTACGGCCCGATCTCCTCTCCATACCAAGATGGCTAAAGATAACTGGAAGGAGTTGGGAAAATGGAAGGAGTTTAGGATATGTGGGAAGGAATCAAGAATAGCTAGACAAATCAAGAAGGACTAGATAACTTTGTACATTGTAGTTGGCATTAGCAAATTACAGGAATTTGCATGCTTGTCTGTACTATAGAGGTAAGAGCCTAGGCTCTGATACCAACCTGTAACGCCCCGATTCCACGGATACGGGGACGTCACTGCGACGTATATACGTAGGTCAGAAAGTGCCCCCACGTATATACGCTAAGCATAAAAGTACAAGCAAGGATCAGAGTACACGACAAAGCGTGGTATCATACATATGCCAACATGAAAGTACATACACAAAGTTATCACATGATATTATAAAGTATTACACATTATATGTGTATTACATCATAACCAAGTCCAAAAGTGAAATCTACAAATATGTATACAAAAAGCTCACGAGTACAAAGAAGATCCCGTGAGTCAAAATGATGGGTCTGGCGTAGAAGGCTGGAACTAGTCCACCTGCCCACTAAGATAAGCTTGGTCTTCTGTGGATGGCTCCACTTCGATCCAAGCTTCGGAATCTGAATATGCAAATCCAAGGAATCAAGACATATAACAATAAATGAACTACAGCCAAGTGGCTAAGAGACATGAATAGGGGTTAGAACACAAGTATGGTATATAAGGACGGGTATAACATAATCATAATACAGGGAATACAAGGTAAAGCTGATTACAAGCAAAAGTGATTGTATACGCTTAAGTCACAGTCCCATGAGACTAGTACATCGAAGGAATATCCAAACAAGGAAACCCTCATATAGATACCTTTATCTCATGCCACAGAAATCCAAGCGTATAGAATCAGAGTTGCAAATCACATGAAAGTCAAACGGGAACATATAACAAGAATACTAAACATCATAACTGGAAACATAACTGGAATCACGGGAATCATATAAGTGTCCTACTGGAAACATGACTGGAATATCGAGAATCAAAATAAGATCCATAACAGTAATCAATTATTATTATTACTCGTCTAACCCATATATCTAGGTATGTGTCTCGGTATCGATCCCAACTCACATACATCCATATATAAGAAAGTCGAGGGTCGTTACCGGAAGTAGATGGAGAACTGATAAAGCTTCTTATAGTAGTTTCCATACACCTGGAACCAGCTTTGGAGGCCCAAAGTCCCCCTATTCAGTAATTCAAATTCACTACCGCCAGTACATATATATATGTATATATATATATATATACTTTTATTCCATCACTATAAGCAAGGTATCATTCCGGCATCCATCACTTCCTCCCACACCCATACAAGTTGTAGCTTATTAAGAATTATCAGCTTACGGGGAACCAGTGTACATAACAGTAATAGCCCTACAGATTCAAGAGGTGGCCCCCACAGATTCAAGGGGTGGCCCCCACCGTGTGGTGTGGCACTTTGTCCCGTGTGGCACTTTGTTCTGAGGGAGTGGATTCTAGAGGTGGCCCCCCACCGAGTATGGTGTGGCACTTAGTTCCATAAAATAAGGCAGGGTTCCCGTAAACAAGATAATCATAAGGTCAAGTGTATCATGCTTGGTTTTAAAAGATAGCATGACAAGATGGTGATATAAAACAAGCAATAAAACATAACAATAGATTGATAATAAGCCGGGTCAGTCAAGACATAACAAGAGGTCTAGTAAGGTGGTGGCATGTGATTAAGAAAGAATACGTATGCGCCGTATTAGAGAATTGTCATCCCCGGCAACGGCGCCATTTTGATTAGACGAAGAAGGTGCGTACTTATTATGTGTATAGTAAATGTATTTGATGTACCCTTTCTTGTCTCCGCTATAGCATAAGGCTATACCGAGTCGGATCTCAGGGAGAGCTCGCGATGGAAGCTTTAAACGTATGGTAGTGAAGTGATCAAACTAGTATCCTTCTCTTGATTATAAACTTAGTGAATCAAATGCAAAAGAAACTAAAAGGAGATGGATATGTTCATGGTGGAAGTGGAAAAGAAATCAAGAAGTGATGTGGATATTGTATTCACAAGAAAAGAATCAAGAAACTTAAAGAAAGAGATCCAAGACTAGATTACCTTGCTAGCTTGCCAAAGCTTACCAAACTCCTTGATAATGAAAGCTTTGCCTAATGTTGTCACTCCATAGGCTTGGAATTCGTCTAGCGTGTTGACCTAATTACTTTCTCATTTGCAAGATGGTGATTTAACCATCGGAGAAGAGAAGATCATACACTTGCAAGATTAACAAAAGCAATCACCCATGAGTAGTGAAGTGGCTAAGCTAGTGGTTAAACTAGTACATGGAATGAAAATCTAGCTACAAGAAGCCATTAAAGAACTAAAACAAAGCTTGAAGTAAATTGCATGAATTAAAGTAAGCAAGTAATAAAGCATGTAAAGAAAGCACAAGAAACTAGAATCAAACTCAAGTAGAGGAATGGAGGATGGATCAATCCTTGCATAGCTTCAAGTTGTCACCCTTGATTACACAAGCTCTCTCCCTCACAATCACTCTCTTTTGTAATGAAATCTAGGGATAGAGAAGAAGAGGGAACTAAAGAACAAAACCTAGAGAAAAATGAAAATTACAACACCTAAAACTAATCTCCTCTCTTCTCTGATCAGTTTTTGCTCGCAGGTCCAAGTGAGGTATTTATAGGCCCAGGAGAGTATCTTCGAGATCTAGTTGGTTGCCACAAAATCTGGGATCTCAACGGTCCCAGATTGCCGCGGATTGCCGCGGGATCTTTCTGGTGGAGATCAGTTGGGAAGTGGTTATCCACGTGGACCACTTGGATTCTGAGTTTGTTGCGCGGATCTCTCTAGATCTGGTTTGAGATTTGGCTTTATCCTTAATCTTGATTAATCACTTAATTAGTGTTAATTAAGTGATTATTTGAATATCTCTCCATTAATTGTGTACCTGCAAATATGTAGAGAAGAGGAGTAAAATTCACTTATTTATTTGTATTATGCATGGAAGTTATGATGTAAAATATGCACTTTTGTGTACTAATCACACCCCCACACTTATTCTTTTGCTCGTCCCGAGCAAAAACAAAGAAAAAGAAAATAAAATCTAAGCTACAAGTTTATTACACCACTTTCGCAGGTGACGCGATTGCACTGAGCATGTGCAACAAGCCGTTAAACCTCTAGGTTACCCTAGAGGAGGAGTGTTGTCTCCTGAGGGTTTTCAGCGGATTGCACCCACAAAATCCATAAAGAAAGAAGACAAATGTTAGTGTTTTGAAAACGCATTTTGAATAAGAGACATGTTTACGAACTATTTTCGCAAAAATATAAGTGATCCTAGGTCATAAGTCCACCAATAATCATTCTCCCTTAAACTTAGTATCCATGCAAGATCTTGTCTTTAATTAAGGTAAGAGTTCAAAATTGGATTGAATATTTTATCTTTCATAAAACCTAGATAATATGCACACCGTGTAAGTGAGGATTTCCTGGGATTTCAACTCCAACCATCAAGCCATTTATTTATCTATATATATATATTTTTTTCTTTTTCTTTTTTTTCATCCCTTAGTTTTCTTAGGCTTTCTAATTCACCCATGTAACGAGCCTATAACCGATGACTCCCAGACCAGATGGTCTTAGGGCACCAGATGAGGAAACATCCCTCGGGTTTAAGGACTCGAGTGAAAAAGGCCACAAAACTAAAGGGGATTATTCTTAATCACCGTTAGGCGTGAATAATCATGCTTCTTGAGGCACAATTACCCAGCTTAATAGGTGAGATCACTGTTAGGCGTGAGTCATCATGCTTCTTGAGGCACAATTTCCCAGCTTAATAAGTGATCTTTTATTTATATATTTTTTTTCTTGTTTTTTCTTTTTCTCTTTTTTTTTTTTTATATATATATGGTATTTTTGGTCTTTGTTTCCATCCCAAGAAATGTGTAAGTGTAAAGTGCATATTATCTAAGGCAAAAAATTCCAGATAATAATATCTCACCAATTTTACTTACTTATCCTATAATCTCAAACAAGATCTATTACTTCAACTATGTTTAAGATGTCATAATTAAGGCTTTCTTAATTTCTAAGATACATCTTAATTTTTTTAAAAATAGATCAAAACTTTTGTCTCTTATTTCAAAAAGTTTTTATTTTTTTATTTTTATTATTTTTTTTATTTTTATTTTTTTTTCTAAAAGAAATGTAAAAGAAAGAAAATCTAAAAACTCTATGTTAGTAAACCCTCCCCCACACTTATTTCATGCATTGTCCTCAATGCATCATGATATATGTATGCATGAAACAAAAATGAAGAGGGAAGGAAAAAATTACCTTAAGGTGGTGGTTCCGGTGGTGGTCTGATTGGTCCACGAAACATGGCCCAATCAACTTTTCTTTGGGTTTTCAGGAACCCACCAAAAATAGCGAAAATATGACCCACAAGAATGATGTGTGCATGGAAGATTTTTATTATATACATGACCCCATCTAATTTCAAGATTTTCCTAATAATTTCAGAGTCATTTTCATCAAGATCCTTGTCCCAGAATGGAAGATGAAATGATAGAGCAGTTGACTTGGACTCTGGAAGAACAGGAACGACTACCGACTCAGGGAAGTGAATTAAGTCAAGTGATGGTGCAGGAGTCGAAGTGAGTTCAAAAGTTGGATCCAAGTCAAGAAATGAAAACTCAAGTCCACAATCATTGTCCAACAATGGGATGTGACCTAATATGGGTGATATCTCTTTACTTCCAATATTAAGGAATTCAAGCTCATCGCCATACAATTCTTCAAAACTTAAGTCAAAATCTTCTGATAGAATTGTACAATCAGTTTCAGAAGTAAAGAGATCGAGAAAATCAAGGTCACATTTCTCATTGAGTTCAATTCCACAAGATGGAGAACTTGCCAAAATGTCAATAGAATCTTCAAAAGTGTAGAATTGGGCAAGTTCAATATGATCCTCAAAAATGGATGATTCAACTTCATTGTGAATTGTGAAAGGATCCAAATTGACTCCGGGAAAAGATTGATGTGAGGTAAAGATACCGGAGTCATTATGGAATAAGGAAAAGAATTGAATCACTGAGTCTGGGTTCAAGATCACATTCCTCATGTAGTTCAATAAAATGTGGAGAACTTGCCAATTTATCAATGGAATTTTCAGAAGTGTAGAATTGGTCAAGTTCAATGTGATCATCATAAAAGATTGGTGATTCAATTTCACAATGGATAGGAAATGGATCCAATTCTGACTTGGGAAATGGATTGAAATCAGGTAAGGATATGGAAGTCATGATTGAATCAGGAAGTAATATGGAATCATCAAGTGGAAGTTCAGGATCAAAATCATGTTCCAGTTCAATTTCAGAAAAAGGAAAACTTGCCAATATATCAATTGGATTTTCAGAAGTGTGGACAAGTTCATTTTTAGGAAATGAGAAACTTGCCAAAATGTCAACAGGATTTGAATTTTGGACAAGTTCAAGTTTAGGAAATGAAAAACTTGCCAATGTATCAATTGGATCTGAAGTTTGGACAAGTTCAGGTGAGTGTGCTGAAATTGAATCTAGATTTCCAAGATGACAAGACTCTTTGGATTTAGAGTGGCTAGTGACATTAGAAAGAGGATGAGAATGAAGATTTTGGATCATCAATTCTATGTCACGATTCCTAGCATTTTGAGCATTGGTCATGTCTTCAAGCATCTTTCCATAATCGATGATTTCATTGTTTTGATGGAAAGAGGAAGTGTTGTCTTGGAAGTGTGAGTCAAAAGTGTGTGATGATGGAAAAGTTGACTCCCACAAGAAATCTTTACTCGGTTCACAAGCAAATGGTTGTTCATTATGAAAAGGTGGAACTGAGTAAGATTCTTGAGAATATGGTGGAATTGGAGAGACAAATGGTTTTTGAAGTTGTTGCTCAACTCTCAGTAAATTGGCTTCTATACTCCTTTGCAACTCAGATTTTCTTCAAATGGAGGTTCAGAAAAAGGAGTATAGGAAGTGGACTCAGGAAATGAATATTGTGGACAAGATGAATATGGTGGACAAGGAATTTGAGAATTTAACTCGGGGTACTGGAATCCCCAATTACTCGGTGAAGAGTTGAAATTATTTTGGACATTATAATCGTTAGATGGGGTGTATGGGTCGTAGTGATTCGGATAAGGCCAACCTGGTGTATGTGGTTGGTGCATATTATAAAACACCGGTTGGAATTATCCGAATATGGAGTGTGTGTGACATATGGATGGAAAGAATTGTAATTGTAAGCCATATCACACAATCACAAACAAAAATCAAACAAACAAACAAAAAAAAGAAAGAAATAAAATTCTAACCTAAGTTAGGGTAGACTTAGACCTAGACGACTCCTAACAAATAGACCGTCCACGGGAGGTTTAGTGCAGACTCTAACCACAAGCTAATCAGCCAGGGAAGGGTAAGGTTGGTGGGAGGTTTTCCGTCTGGAGACGTTCCTTAATTAAGTAACCAGCAACCTTCAGGCTTTCGGCCCTCAACCCCTTTCCTAGACACCGATTTTGCAAGAGTTAAATTCCAACACTTTTCCCCCTTAGGATAATCTCCTAGTTGAGTCCGAGATGTCCCTAGGGCCAACGTCTATTTTTTTTTTTTAAATTAAGGCTTGGGTTAGTGAGTGCTTGGGTAAATGATTTTCGGGCTAAGGAAAGGGTAATGACCTCCCCCACCTTATCTTATTTACGGGTATGCCCTTAACTTTGAATTGTGCAAGTGTACAAGAAAATAACAAGGATTCACTCTAAGCAAGAAAATCAAGCAAGAGTTTGTCCTAGTCTATTATGCAATGCAAACACGTACCTTGCCTCCAGCACTCTTCAACAGTAAAAGTAAAGAATTGAAGAGACACGTGCCTAAAATGCAAGTGTCTAAACAATTTTTAACAATTATCACCCAACTTTTTACTGTTTTTTAATTAAGCAGGAATACAGTGAACAACACAGGATTTCAAGTATAGAAACAGCAGTATTTTTCAGAACCAGAGGCCCTGCAGAAATTTGGTGAGAAATTCTCTCAAAAGTGCCGCGTTTCCACTGGATATGCCGCGGGTCCGCGGCACTTCAGTGGAAGCCTGGTCTCTGTTTTCTTGAGCTGAGAGCCAGGTTCACTTAGATGTTACTGCAGTAAAGAATTTCCTGTTTTCTTCTCCTGTAACCTGCAACAGAGAAGAATAATAGTTTAGTACTTCACTTTAAACCAAAAAATACGTCGCTCTCCCCGGCAACGGCGCCAAATTTTGATTAAGAAAGAATACGTATGCGCCGTATTAGAGAATTGTCATCCCCGGCAACGGCGCCATTTTGATTAGACGAAGAAGGTGCGTACTTATTATGTGTATAGTAAATGTATTTGATGTACCCTTTCTTGTCTCCGCTATAGCATAAGGCTATACCGAGTCGGATCTCAGGGAGAGCTCGCGATGGAAGCTTTAAACGTATGGTAGTGAAGTGATCAAACTAGTATCCTTCTCTTGATTATAAACTTAGTGAATCAAATGCAAAAGAAACTAAAAGGAGATGGATATGTTCATGGTGGAAGTGGAAAAGAAATCAAGAAGTGATGTGGATATTGTATTCACAAGAAAAGAATCAAGAAACTTAAAGAAAGAGATCCAAGACTAGATTACCTTGCTAGCTTGCCAAAGCTTACCAAACTCCTTGATAATGAAAGCTTTGCCTAATGTTGTCACTCCATAGGCTTGGAATTCGTCTAGCGTGTTGACCTAATTACTTTCTCATTTGCAAGATGGTGATTTAACCATCGGAGAAGAGAAAATCATACACTTGCAAGATTAACAAAAGCAATCACCCATGAGTAGTGAAGTGGCTAAGCTAGTGGTTAAACTAGTACATGGAATGAAAATCTAGCTACAAGAAGCCATTAAAGAACTAAAACAAAGCTTGAAGTAAATTGCATGAATTAAAGTAAGCAAGTAATAAAGCATGTAAAGAAAGCACAAGAAACTAGAATCAAACTCAAGTAGAGGAATGGAGGATGGATCAATCCTTGCATAGCTTCAAGTTGTCACCCTTGATTACACAAGCTCTCTCCCTCACAATCACTCTCTTTTGTAATGAAATCTAGGGATAGAGAAGAAGAGGGAACTAAAGAACAAAACCTAGAGAAAAATGAAAATTACAACACCTAAAACTAATCTCCTCTCTTCTCTGATCAGTTTTTGCTCGCAGGTCCAAGTGAGGTATTTATAGGCCCAGGAGAGTATCTTCGAGATCTAGTTGGTTGCCACAAAATCTGGGATCTCAACGGTCCCAGATTGCCGCGGATTGCCGCGGGATCTTTCTGGTGGAGATCAGTTGGGAAGTGGTTATCCACGTGGACCACTTGGATTCTGAGTTTGTTGCGCGGATCTCTCTAGATCTGGTTTGAGATTTGGCTTTATCCTTAATCTTGATTAATCACTTAATTAGTGTTAATTAAGTGATTATTTGAATATCTCTCCATTAATTGTGTACCTGCAAATATGTAGAGAAGAGGAGTAAAATTCACTTATTTATTTGTATTATGCATGGAAGTTATGATGTAAAATATGCACTTTTGTGTACTAATCAGCATGTCAGGTGATATACATGTGTTAAAGGAAAACATGTACTGACGTGTCTGGATCATAGCAAGGCAAGGGGAAACATAGAAGCAAACAGGGTTCAACGACCTCGAAGGGTCTGCCACGCATGGTATAAAATAAAGAAGCAAATATATCACGGCAAGGTACAAGTATAAGAATGAAACAAGCAGTTGCATGGCAATACATAAACATAGAAATATGAAGTAACTAGAAGTGATATACGTCTAGTAATGAGTCAAGAAGTACAATATACAACTACATGAACCAAGAATAAGATCCAAGTTTAAGATAGAAATCAGCTATAATAAACAGACCAAGTTAGTCGACTAAGGTCAATGGAGTAGTCGACTAATAGAGGGATTAGTCGACTAACAGTCTTGTATAGTCGACTAAATCTGTGCACCAGAGAGTTAGATTTCTGATTTAGGGAAAGTTAGTCGACTAGGTGGAAGTAGTAGTCGACTAACAGACACGCCAAGTCGACTAACAGTTATGTTAAGTCGACTAAGTCTGTGATACAGAGAGTTATAGTTTTGGTTCAGGAAAGGTTAGTCGACTAGGGTAGTAAGGGTAGTCGACTAGGGGTCTAAAGTCGGCTAATATTTATGATCAGTCGACTGGATCCGAGAGTTAGGTTTTTTGGTTTCAGGAAAGGGTTAGTCGACTAGGGTCAAGGTATAGTCGACTAATAGGGATCTATAGTCGACTAATAAATAGGATGAGTCGACTAAAACTGTGAAATCAGAAAAGACTATGTTTCATCTAAGGTAGATTAGTCGACTAGGTTCTAGGTCAAGTCGACTAATCGTGGTCGTAAACAGGGTACAGAACTGAATCTAGTGGTTGGGTTTGATGGTATAAAAATAGGATTTTTTTATGGCAAGAGTGTACAAGAATTATCAATACAAGTATATAAAGGAGTTGTCTAGTCTTGGTGAGTAAAGATACTCACTAGGATTGGTTATGTGAAGCTTGATCCAAGGTGATAAATCCGACGAAGAGAGAGATGATCTCCAATCCAAAGGAAGTAGCTTGATTGAGGTTGAAGATGAGATCTTGTTGATGCTTGAGGTGGAGATGATGACCTAGATGATGCCCTTGAGGTTGGTGGTGGATGTTGAGATGAAGGAGGATTTTGGAGAAGGGGATTTCTTTGTGGAAGTGAAGAAAAAGAGAAAGGAAATGTAATGGAAAGTTTATATATGATTTGTGATTTGTGAAGGAGGTGTAATTGAGATGGAAGAGAGGGGGTTTTGTGTAAATGGGGAAGCATGAGGTGTCACTTGACCAATCATGGCCGGCCAAGTGGAGGGGTGAGGTGGAGGTTAGGTGAAGATATTTTGAGATGGAAGAGTGTGGAAGAAAATGTATTTTGGAAAAGATTAGGAATTTGGGAAATTGGAAATCTCTTTGGCTTGTGAAGGAAGGAAAGGAAAATAGAGAAAAGGAAAATGGTAGAGAAATGATAAAGAGAAGATATTTTCTCTTAAACTCAAATGAAACTGTTGAATAGACAGATACCCGGGTTAAGGTCAAAGATGTGGAAATCATTTCGGAAAATGCCGGAATCGTCCGAAATTCAAGTATCTCGGATCGACTCGAAATAATTACCAAAAATCAATAATAATATATAAAGACCAATAGTGAAATCCGTTTGAAGAAATACTTTATAGTTTTAAAACTAAAAATCCCGGAATCAGTTACCTACCGACTCCGATGGAATTTTCATAAAATCATAAAATTCTCAGAAAAAGTATTTGAGTAGGAAATGTAATTCTAAAAGATAAAGTCTAAAGGACCATCATGAAATTCTAAACAGTTTGAAAATTAAAAATCCGGGAATCGGTCAGCGGCACTGGCCGACACCGGTTTTGAAGAAATTCAATTTAATCCAAGAAAAATCCAGAAAATCACAGAAAATCTAATATATTGGAAAATAATATTTGAAACTGAAATCGGTCAATTCTACACATCAGAAAGACTAAATCGAAGAATATACTATGATCGGGTCTTCGGTTCAGACTAGGGCTGACTCCGAATCCACGAATCCAATTCCAAGACAAAACAATCATACAAGGAATTCATAATACAGAATAAATACAGGAAAACAAATCGAAAAATACGATCGAAAATCTGAATACGCAACTAAGTACGTATTCCGGGAACGGGGTATTACAAATCATCAGTACCGTTTGATATTTCAATCATCCCCATACCAGCGTCACCCATCACTAACAGTCCATACTAGAGTTTGCACTCTGGTAGAACTCACTCGAATCTGATATGGGTGTACCAGTATCCGAATGAAGGAGAAACCAAATATCACACGTTCTTAATATTATTATTGTTTGGTTGTTAAATTCTTATTATTCATCCGATCCATATATCTAAGTATGTGTTACTGGTACACATACATCCACATATGAATAAGACAAGTTATATTGAAAATTGATGAAAATTGATTGATCATATTTATATTAGGCCTCGCCTCTTCTCGGGACTACAGCTCAGGAGATCAGGCTACTGCTTTCGAGGACTTATATTACACCTCACACGACAGTTTAGAGATTAGGCTACTGCTTTCGGAGACTTATCATTACATGCCCCACACGATACTTTAGAGATTTAGCTCCTACTTTTAGGGACTTATCATTACGCTCCCCACACGACACTTCAGAGATATCCACCATTATAAATATGACATCATACCGGTATCCATCAGTTTCCCCCAAACTGGTGTAAGTTGAGTAATTTACTGTATATATATTATCCAGTGATAATGTCCATAATGAATTCAAAGTAATTCAATATACATGATTAGCTAATTACGAGAATCAACAGGAGTATAGTATTAAGAGTATAAGTCTCCCTATTTCAGGGGTTCGGGAATACAGGAGTACAGGATTTCAGGAGTATAGGAGTTCAGGAGTACCCGATGTCTGGTAGCAGTATAATAATCATGTCAATTCTCGTAAAAATGATAATCATAAATAGACAATGTAATACAGGTGTCAGGAGTAATAGTATCCAGTCGGGTGTCACAGCATCAGGTCAAGTGCATTAATACCAAGTAGCAAGTGTTATGTGTCAAGTGTATTTATCAAATATTCAGTATTAGGTGATAGCATGTCAAGTATCAGTGTCAAATATCAAGTGTCAGGTATTAGGTGTTAAGTGATAGCATGCAAAGTATCAGGTGTCAGATATCAAGTGACAGGTATTAGGTGTCAAGTGATAACATGTCAAATATCAGGTGTCAGTATAATACTAGAAAATCACTCACATATCATATATCAAGCAGTATAACTTGTGTCAAGTCGCTAACATGTATAATGAATTAACTATTAGAAAAGCACTCACCCAACATAAAATATAGCACTCGTCCAAATACCGAAAAGAAAAACTCACCCATTACCGAAAAAGAGTACTCGCCCAAATACCGAAAAAGAGTACTCGCAGTCTCAGAAAAAGGTATTCGCCTAAATCTTTGAAAAACACTGTAAAAGTTTAGAACACCAAAAACACGTGCATACCACCAATCCTTATTAAAATATATAAATATAATTTTGTAGAGAGAGAATGAGAAAGGAGAGAGAGAGGCTGCCAGAGAAAGCTAGAGAGAACCTAGAGAGTGTTAAAGAGAAAGAGATAGAGTGAGAGAGAGATGTGAGAATATATGTGAGTGTGTGTGTGTGGGGGTGTGTGTGTGTGAGAGAGAGAGAAAGAGAGTGAGAATGCTATAAAGGAAGGGAAAAACAGAGAATAAAAGAAGGGGAAAAGAAAGGAGAAAGAAAGGAAGAAAGAAAAAAAAGCAAAAGAAAGGAAGAAGAGGAGGGGAAGTAGGGGTGTGACCTAGTTGCTGGCCACCACCAGCGGCCAGGGAGACAGCGGCACGACCGAAGGGGGCGACGCGCGGCCAGAGCCCTAGGAGGAGGAGGTGGAGGGGTTGATTTGGTTGTTGTGGTTGTTGACGTTGTTGTGATGGTGAAGATGGTGGTTGATGTTGTTGGTGGTGATGTTGGGAAGTTGGAAGAGGAGGTGAAGATGGTAGTTGGGTGGTGGAAGTGGAGGAGGTAATGGATTTGAGGGTGAATTTCGAGAAGAAGAAGAAGAAGGAAGTGGTGATGGGTTTGGGTAAAATTGGAGAAGGGGCAGGAGTTAATTGAAGAGAAGGGAAGTGGAGAAGAGGAGATGGGGGCTTGGGGGGAAGGTGGCACCGGCTAAGAAAGGTAGTGGCGCGGGGTGGTGCTAGCAGCGACGGTCAAGGGGAGGAAGAGAGAGGGAGTTGGTGGGAGAGAGGAGAGGGAGAGGGAGAAATGGAGAGAATGAGAAGTAAGAAAGAAAAGGAAAGAGAATGAGAGGGAGAGGGGGAGAGTACGGTGGAGGAATGAGGGTGCTGGGGTATGGCTGATTGTCGGCAGGGTATGGGGGGAGGACGAGGAGCAGGTGGAGAAGAAAAAAAAAGAAAAAGAAAAAGAAAAGAAAAGAAGAAAAACGAAAGAAAAGAAAAGAAAAAGAAGAAAAAGAAAAGAGAATTGAAAAAATAAGTAAATAAATGTATTATTAAATAATTAAATTAATAGGATAAAATAGGACTATTAAATAGAGGAGTGGAGAAGGAAAAAGCAAGAAAAGAAAAGAAAGGAAAATAATAATATTATTTAAATTGGGTAAAAATTGACTGTTTCAGAATTGTTCTCAAAATTTTTAAAAAATAGAAAATATTATTTTAAAGTACATGGTGAAATCAGAGTTAAGAAATTCTATCCGATTTTCAAATTAAAATTCTGAAATCAATCGGCGATACCAGTCGACACCAAATCCGGTCAAATTTCGATAAATTCAGAAAAATCTTCAAATGCATTTAGATGAAAAATGATATTCTAAGAAGTAATGTGAAAGTCACTTCTAAAAATTCGACTCCATTCGAAAATTAAAAATCTTAGAATCGGTTGGCGATACCGATTGACACCAGTTTTAAAGATTTTGCAAATTAATTCGAAAAAATTCAAAAAATTATGAAAAATCTAAAATATTAGAAAAAAATATTTAAAACTGAATTGGTCAAATCAGGTCATCAAAAGGTCAAATCAATCAGTATGCTGGTATCGGGTCCCCGATTCAGACTCGGGCTGATTCCAAGTCCACGAATCCAGATCGAATACAAAATAATTGCGCAAATAATCATAAAAAATAAATATAGGGAGAAAATAAAAAAATACGATCTAAAAATTAGAATACGTATCAAGTATGTATTGCGGGAATGAGATGTTGTTGGCCCAGAGGCCTTCCACTCTAGTTTTGATGATGATTAACTCATGTAGTTATGTTTACTAATAATCTTGTGATGTTTAGTTTCAGATACTTAACCAAGATATTAGTAGGTGATTAGCTTCAACAAAGGTATTTGGAGCTTCTCACATGGTGATTTAAGAGCCCGAGCGACAAAGTCATATCTAGAACTCGTTGGAGTCAAGCTCGGTGGATCACGGTTTGGATCGAGTCGACTTGAAGACAGAATTCGTTAAGAAGACTTCGGTACATAGTTTAGTTTTTATTTTAGATCCATTTGTAAAGACTAGATAGTGTGATATGCTCAAGTTCACAACACACACACACTTGTTTAAGTTTTCATGTTTATTGGTTTTCGGTTTTTGGTTTAACCGATCTTGCTTTTCATGAATAGATAGATTCAAAATAAGTTTACATGGTTTTATGTATATTAGATTTGTTCTATATACATCTATGCTTCAACTATTTAAACAAACTTAGTTTGATAGTCTATTTCATGAGTTTGGTGTTTTGGTATTTTAACAAAACATAATTTCGGATTTAATATCAAAAACAATGATATATATAACTTTCATGTATATTGGACTTATATCCATATGCAACATGCTTCAAGTTGTTTAAATATTATGTTTTTATATTTGGATGAGTTTTGGACAAAACGAATTTCAATTCAAAAATCCAAGTTTTAGAAAATACGGATTTTGGTTTTCGGCAAAATTTCCATAATACAAAAATAGTTCACAAAGTTTGAAATATGTGTTGAAATTTTTCACACATATTTGATTTTCAAAGTATTATACTGAACTTATTTTTTTGGATTTTTAGAGATTTTATGGGATTTAATAGGATATTAAAAACCTAGTTTTTCAGTCTCAAATCCCTGCCTGCCAGGCTCTGGCGGTCGACCGGACCCAGAGTCGGTCGACCGGACTGGTCGACCGACGTGCACAAGGTTGTGCACGCTGACCAGCTACTTGAGCCGGTCGACCGGGCGGTCGACCGACTGCAAGTGCCCCACTCTCGGGTGGGGGCGGTCGACCGGACGGTCGACCGTGAGCAAGGCACGGTCGACCGAGCGGTCGACCGGCCAGAGAGCAATTTGCTCTCTGGATTGGTACGGTCGACCGGGGGGTTGACCGGCAGGCTCAACGGTCAAAAATTTGACCTTTGGCCGGTCGACCGGCCGGTCGACCGGAAGGCCAAACAGGGCCTAGTCAGCTGCCAACGACTAGTTTTTGTTGGGCCTTTATATACCCCATCTCTTGGGTGTTTTTGCTAAGATTTTTAAGAGAGAAATTTCATACTTCCTAAGTGTTTTAAGCAAAAAGTTTTGGGTTCAAATTCCTATTCTCTATTTTGTTTTAAAGTGTTTTTATTTCAAAGAAAATAGTCTTTTGGGAATTGGTTTTTGGTCTAAAAATTCTATATCTATTTGGTGTTTTTCCCAAGTGATTTTCTTTGATAAAAACACTTTGTTTTTCACACTTGAGCCATATCTTGCTATCCTATCTATAGGATCTTTATTTTGTGAGAAAATTTGTTTGTGGTTGAGATAGACCACCAAGTGTTGTACCCCTCCTTTATTTGTGATATCCCTCTAGTGAGAGGTGATTGTGGGTATCCCTCTAGTGAGAGGTTGATAGTGGAGGTTGTGTTGGTATCCTTCTTATTGAAGAGGTGGATTGTGTTGTATTGGCAAAGTCCCTACCCCTCTTGTGTGAGGTGGTGTTTGTGTGGCTTTGTGCCTAGCCTCTGTGAGAGGTTGTTTTCGGTTGAGAGAGGAGTTGTGTACTCTCGGTTGTATTTACCCAAATCCTCAGTGAAGGTTCCTTGTGTGGGAAGTCCTGTGTGGACGAGATAGTGAAAATCCTTCTGTGTGAAGGCGGGGACGTAGAGCAGTGGCTCGAACCTCGAAACAAATTTCTTGTGTTTGCGTTTGATCCATTGTCTCTCTAACTCTCTCTTTTTTATATTGTACCTTGCATCATTTCATATTACTCATTCATATTATATGCTTGGCTTGTTTATGTGTGCCTCACTTGTGCTTAACCACGAGAGCTTCATATAGCGCCTCAACTCTTATTCAGAGGAATCAAGAGGAGTTAGTCCAGAGCCCTTCACCGGGAATTCGGCTACACTCGTTGGTTGCATTAAGTGTAGTTACAATTAAGTTTTAATTTTCGCATTTAGTTTATTAGATTAGCGGTACACCTATTCACCCCCCTCTAGGTGTACTTTCAATTGGTATCAGAGCCTATGCTCCTGATATTTGGTTTAACCACCTAGGAGTGTGATCTTGGTTAGCTAATCTATCATTTGCATTTGCACACTTTTATTGCTTACACACACTCATTGATTGCTTGTCACCTCCCATGTTTGATGTCTCCAACATTGACATGTGAAAATTTAGGATGTCCATGTATTTGAAAACTCTAAGCTTGCATGTTTTCCTTGCCGCTACCAAGAAATCCTCTCTTGGTAATAGCAAGCATATAGAGGCCAATGCACAAGCCCTTGAGGCACTTAGAAGCACGCTTAATAAAGAATATTTGTGCTTAGTTTCTAATTGTAATTCCGCCTTTGCAGTGTGGAACATGTTGGCCCAAAGGCCTTCCACCCTAGTTTTGATGATGATCAACTCATGTAGTTATGTTTACTAATAATCTTGTGTTGTTTAAGTTTCAGATCATTAACCAAGATATTAGTTGGTGATTAGCTTCAACGAGGAGTTTAGAAGCTTTTCATGGTGATTCCGGTGCCAAAGCTTAAAGATCATACCTTTGCACTCGGTGGATCACGTTTGGGAGCAAGTCAACTTGAAGATGGAGATCATCAAGAAGACTTAGGTATCCTAGTTTAGTTAGTGTGTTTTAGATCCATTTGTAAAGCTTAGTATAGTTGATATGCTCAAGTGCACAAACACACATGTTTTATGTTTGGTTTTTGGTTTTCATGAATAGTAGTTCAAAACAAGTTTTTAATAGTTTTTATGTATATTAGATGTGTTCAATATACATACATGCTTACATGACTTATACAAACTTATTTTGACTATCCTATTCATGTATTGAAAAATCTAAGTTTGATAAAATACATGTTTTGATTTTTGGTAAAAATGATAAAACACAAAAATAGTTCACATTGATTGATATTTGAGCTAAACTTTTTACCACATGTTTATATATCAATGCAAAATGATAAAACTATTTTTGGTGATTTTTAGAAGTGTTAAAAAAATTTTCAAAATATTTTTAAACTATTTTTCTGACCCAGTTTTTTGTTTCAGGCTTCAACCAGTCGACTAGTCTTCTGACCAAGTCGACTTGGGATGAAGTCGGTCGACCGGGCCGGTCGACCGACGTGCACAGATTGTGCACGTTTGGCAGACACAGGGACGGTCGACCGTCAGGGTCGACCGGGTCTGAGAGCTCTGCTCTCTGTTTGTTTGGGTCGACCGTGCCGGTCGACCGGGTTGCCCCAACGGTCACATTTCTGACCGTTGGCGGTCGGCCGGGCCGGCCGACCGGTAGCATGTCAGGCTGCCACATCAGCCTAACGGCTAGTTTTCTGATGGGCCTATATAAACCCCATTTCTTTGGGATTTTGGCCAAGATTTTTAGAGCTAATTTTTCCCTACTCTCTGATTTTAAAAAGAAGTTTTTAAAAGAGTTTAAAGAGAAAAAAGATTTCATCTTTATTGTTTTGGGTTTTTGAAAAATCAAAGAGAACTAGGTTTTGGGATATTGTATTGGTTTTCATTTTCTATCATTTACAAGAGATTTCCCAAGTAGTTTTTCTTTGTTGCTTGTTTCCAAAAATACCTTAATTCCACACTTGAGCTATCTTCTATCCTAATCTATTTAGGATCTTTGTTTTGTGGAAAAGAGAAAAAGAGAGATTGTTTGAGGTTGTGGAAACCTCCAAGTTGTACACCCTTGCTTTTGTTGTATCCCTCTTTGGTAGAGGTTGATCGGGTGATTGGTTTGCTCCCTCTTTGGTAGAGGTTGAGGCTTGTGGTTTGCTCCCTCTAGTGAGAGGTGGAGTTTGGTTTGTAAACCCTCTTCGGTAGAGGTGTTGGTTGTTGTATTGGCTACGGGCCTACCCCTCGGTTGTGAGGAGGTTGTTTGAGAGAGGAGTTTGGTACTCCTAGAGTTGTAAAAAATCCTCTTCGGTAGAGGTTCCTCGGTGGGAGATAGTGGATTGGAAATCCTACACGGTGGTGTAGGCGGGGATGTAGAGCTAGGGGCTCGAACCTCGAAACATATCCTTGTGTTTGCGTTTGATCCAATATCTCTCAACTCTCTCTCTCTTTACATTTGTGCAAAGCATCATACTTCATTCATATCATATATTGCTTGTATTGCCTTGCATATATTCATATTGCCTATTCATATTATATGCTTGGTTGTTTGTGTGTGCCTCACTTGTACTTAATCAACAAGAGCTTCACATAGCACCTCAACCCATATCTAGGGGAATCAAGAGGAGTTAGTCCAGAGCCCTTCACGGGGAATTCGGCTACACTTGTTGATTGTACTAAGTGTGTTGCAAAATTTGCATTAGCTTCCGCATTTAGCGCACTTAGTTTTGCATTTAGTTCTAGATTAGCATTTACACCTATTCACCCCCCTCTAGGTGTTTTTTCAACGTTGACCTCCTCCGAGCTACAAACGCCCAACATTGTGGAGGATGAATCTAGTGGAGAATCCGAGCAACAATGCTACATGGTCCAAGGGAATGACTCCCTTGAGGTATATTCGGAAACTCAATTAGATAGTGATGATGCTAGTTCTTCATGTGATGACTATGTTGATCCCAATGCTTTGAATGAAGAACTATCTATTGTATGTGAAAAATTGTTAGAAAAATATAATCTTTTGAAAAAGAAGACTTTTGCTTTAAATAAAGAAAATGAAAATTTGTCTTCTAGACTTGATTTGATTTTGCAAGAGAAGGAAGAGATTTCTAGTGAACGTGACTCACTTAAATCTCAACTAGACCTTGCCCTAAAGGAAAATGAATTTTTGAAATCTAAAAATGATTGCAATGAAGTTTTAAAGAAAAATAAAGCTATAACTTCAAAACTTGATTTTGTTGTAAAAGAGAATGATTCTTTGAAAATAAAAATTGCTTCAATTTCAAAGGATTTAGAAGTTTGTTTAAAGAAAAATGAAAATCATCAAAAAGATTTAGTTTGTACAAGACATACATATACTCATTATGTTTTGATGATTTTCATGTTTTAAGAAATTTTATATTGAGCTTAATTGACTATTTTCATGATAATGTGTTTCACATATTCCTTATGCACTCACTCTATTTTTTATTTACTCATGATTTGTTTTCATGAGACTATGATATGAGCTTTATTGATTTCGAGTGTTTAGTGATCATGTGATTTACATAGGTTTCATGGAATATATTTTTGTTTTATTCCTTGCTTGAAGGATTTCATACTAATTTTTCAAATTTTTCTTATAACTAGTTCGTATTCTTCATTTTGGAAGAGTTTTCAAATATATTCTATTTTCAAACCTATTTTTGAAAACCCTTTCCATAAACGGGCGGTTGGTTGGGCGACCATGCCTTGTATGCTTAATATTGAAAATCCTTTTAAACAGGTGCATGATATGGGTGGAAAGGTAATATGAGATATACACTTGATCTTATAATGTTTTCAATTGGTATCATTGGATTTTTTTCAATTAGTATCACTATTGACATTCTTTTTGTATACTCATATATGTATGCATTCAATTTCAAATAGTATCAATTTCGATTGGTATTTAATTTTACATACATATATATGCTTTATTTGTGCTTACTATATCTCTATATTTTTGAGCACAAATTTTGACTATGCTAAGCTTAATTTCTTTAATGACTATTTTATTTCAATTGACTATGTTTCAATTGGTATCATATACAAGCTTATGCATCATTTTATTTGGTATTTCATAAAGGGAGAGAAAATTCATGTTTATACTTTCAATTGGTATTTCACCTTTCAATTGACTTTGGTATTCTACTCCCACACTTTATGTTAAAAATGCTTAAAAAAAAGGATATTGATTATTTTTGGTATCATATGCTTTTAATGAAAAATTACTTTCATTTGCTACTAATCTTTTTAAATTGATATCAAGATTACCTATAAGTTTTACTTTTCAATTGGTATGTTTTATTGATATCAAAATTTGTGATTGTATTGTTAAAAATGATTTATTTACTTACAATTGGTATTTAATTGGTATTTATTTACAATTGGTATCAATTAGTATTTAAATCTATATTTGTTTTATATACCACATTGTGTACTTTCAATTTTGGTATATTTCATTGATATCATGATGCACTCAATTGATATATTTTTTTTCTTTCAATTGGTATCAAGAAAGTTTTATTTTTGATCTCACCCCTCATTTTTTTTGTTTAAGACAAAAAGGGAGAATATTGTTTTCTTTGACCCCTTTGTTGATGATTGACAAAAAGGGGGAGAAAGATTTTGAGTTTTATATGCATATTTGTGTTTTTGCATATATTGAGTTTTATATGCATATTTGTGTTTTTGCATATATTGAGTTTTATGTATATGAGAGTTTTTAACAAAAAGGAAAAGAAGGTTTTTGAGAAACATATGTTTGTTGCATACATTTGTTTATGCATATTCATGTTTAGTATTCATGTGCTTCATTGAATATCTTATGTTTATTGCTATGCATGAGTTAAGGGGGAGCTTCCTTGAAGCTTAACTTTAATCCATGCATATATAACTCCATGAGTTTTGTCATCATCAAAAAGGGGGAGATTGTTGGCCCAGAGGGCTTCCACTCTAGTTTTGATGATGATTAACTCATGTAGTAATGTTTACTAATAATCTTGTGATGTTTAGTTTCAGATACTTAATCAAGATATTAGTAGGTGATTATAGGGGTGGCAGACGGGTCGCGACCCGCCAGACCCGACCCGACCCGACCCGGAGTTAGCGGGTTTGGGTTTGGGCTAATTGGGTTTGGGTCGTAATCGGGTCGACCCATCTGACCCGATTATTAAATGGGTCGGGTCGACCCGAACCCGCCAGACCCGCTTGACCCGCCAGACCCAATTATTCTCTCTCCTCCTCGGCCTCCTCCCCTCCGATCTCCTCCACCACCGCCACCGCCTCCTCCCCTTGACTTAAATTAAATTGTCAAAAAATATGCGCGAGCCCAATTTCGAACCTGTGACCTCTAGTGTATGAGTTTAGTGTGATGACCAACCATATCACCAAACAATTTAGTAAAATAGCGTAAAGAAATTGTATTTAAGGCTTAATAATCGGGTCAAATGGGTCGGGTCGGGTCGACCCGATTAAGTCTGGGTCGGGTCTGGGTCTGAATTTTTGACCCATATAATAAACGGGTCGGGTCGACCCGACCCGATTATTATATGGGTCGAGCAGTAATTGGGTCGGGTCGACCCGACCCGACCCAATTGCCACCCCTAGGTGATTAGCTTCAACAAAGGTGTTTTGGAGCTTCTCACATGGTGATTCAAGAGCCCGAGCGACAAAGTCATATCTAGCACTCGTTGGAGTCAAGCTCGGTGGATCACGGTTTGGATCGAGTCGTCTTGAAGACAGAGTTCGTCAAGAAGACTTCGGTACATAGTTTATTTTTTGTTTTAGATCCATTTGTAAAGACTAGATAGTCTGATATGCTCAAGTTCACAACACACACACTTGTTTAAGTTTTCATATTTATTGGTTTTCGATTTTTAGTTTAATCGATCTTGGTTTTCATGAATAGATAGATTCAAAACAAGTTTACATGGTTTTATGTATATTGATTTGTTCTATATACATCTATGCTTCAACTATTTAAACAAACTTAGTTTGATAGTCTATTTAATGAGTTTGGTGTTTTGGTATTTTAACAAAACATAATTTCGGATTTAATATCAAAAATAATGATATATGTATCTTTCATGTATATTGGACTTACATCCATATGCAACATGCTTCAAGTTGTTAAAATATCATGTTTTTGTATTTGGATGAGTTTTGGACAAAACGAATTTTCAATTCAAAAATTCAAGTTTTAGAAAATACGGATTTTGGTTTTCGGCAAAATTTCCATAACACAAAAATGGTTCAAAAGTTTGAAATATGTGTTGAAATTTTTCACACATGTTTGATTTTCAAAGTATTATACTGAACTTATTTGTGGATTTTAGAGATTTTATGGGATTTAATAGGATATTAAAAAACCTAGTTTTTCAGTCTCAAATCCCTGCCTGCCAGGCTCTGGCGGTCGACCGGACTGGTCGACCGGACCCAGACCGACGTGCACAAGGTTGTACATGCTGACCAGCTACTTGAGCCAGTCAACCGGGCTGTCGACCGACTGCAAGTGCCCCACTCTCGGGTGGGGGCGGTCGACCGGACGGTCGACCGTGAGCAAGGCACGGTCGACTGAGCGGTCGACCGGCCAGAGAGCAATTTGCTCTCTAGATTGGCACGGTCGACCGGGCAGTCGACCGGCAGGCTCAACGGTCAAAAATTTTACCATTGGCCGGTCGACCGGCCGATCGACCGGAAGGCCAAACTGGGCCTAGTCAGCTGCCAACGGCTAATTTTTGTTGGGGCCTTTTTATACCCCATCTCTTGGGTGTTTTGGCTAAGATTTTTAAGAGAGAAAATTTTCATACTTCCTAAGTGTTTTAAGCAAAAAGTTTTGGGTCCACATTCCTATTCTCTATTTTGTTTTAAAGTGTTTTTATTTCAAAGAAAATAGTCTTTTGGGAATTGATTTTTGGTCTAAAAATTCTATATCTATTTGGTGTTTTTCCCAAGTGATTTTCTTTGATCAAAACACTTTGTTTTCCACACTTGAGCCATATCTTGCTATCCTATCTATAGGATCTTTATTTTGTAGGAAAATTTGTTTGTGGTTGAGATAGACCACCAAGTGTTGTACCCCTCCTTTATTTGTGATATCCCTCTAGTGAGAGGTGATTGTGGGTATCCCTCTAGTGAGAGGTTGATAGTGGAGGTTAAAATCACCTAGAGGGGGGTGAATAGGTGATAATGATAATCTAAATACTAAATGCGGAATTTAAAACTAATTTGCAACAACACTTAGTGCAACCAACGAGTGTAGCCGAATTCCCCGTGAAGGGCTCTGGACTAACTCCTCTTGATTCCTCTGAATAAGAGTTGAGGCGCTATATGAAGCTCTCGTGGTTAGGCACAAGTGAGGCACACACCAACAATCCAAGCATATAGGGATAGGTAATAATGAATCAATGCAAGGCACAACACAAGCATATAAATGATATGGCAATATGAATGATGCAATGCACAAAGGTAAAGAGAGAGAGTTGAGAGTCAATCGATCAAACACAAACAACAAGATGTGTTTCGAGGTTCGAGCACCGAGCTCTACGTCCCCGCCTGCACCGAGAAGGATTTTCAATCCACTAGGAGTACCGAACTCCTTTCTCAACCAATACAACCTCCACCGAGGCAATACAAACACCACCTCACACAAGAGGGGTAGGACCGTAGCCAAACAACCACAATCCACCTCACCAAGAGGGATACAAATCTAACTCCACCTCACACAAGAGGGAGTAAACCACAACCTCAACCTCTACCAAAGAGGGAGCAAACCACAACCCAAATCAACCTCTACCAAAGAGGGATATCCACAAGGAAAGTGGTTTACAACTTGGTGGTTATAAAGACCACAAACTATCTCTTTTCCCACAAATAATGATCCTATAGAATAGGATAGATGATATAGCTTAAGTGGAAAACAAGTGTTTTGATCAAAGAAAATCTCTTGGGAAAATACCAAACAGATGTAGATTTTTAGATCAAGAAACTAATTCCCAAAAATCTATTTTCTTTGAAATAAACAAAACACTTTAAAACAAATAAGATGGATCTTTTTTTGGCACTAAAACACTTTTGAAAACTTGTTTAAAACACTGGAGAAACTCTGAAAATTTTGCTCTTAAAAACTTAGCCAAAAACTCAAACAATGGGGTATATATACACCCCAATCCAAAAACTAGCCGTTAGAGCAGATTTTTGCTCTTGGCGGCTAGCGGTCGACCGCCAACGGTCAAATTTTTGACCGTTGGAAGCCTTCGGTCGACCGGCCGGTCGACCGCCCAAATCCAGAGAGCAAATGCTCTCTGGCCGGTCGACCGCCTGGTCGACCGTGCCTTGCATACGGCAACGTGCACAAGTTTGTGCACGTCGGTCGACCGGTCCGGTCGACCGACTCTGGGTCCGGTCGACCGGCCCGGTCGACCGCCAGAGCCTGGCAAAAGGCAATCTGGGTCAGAAAACTTAGGTTAAAAATATTCTAATAAATCCCATAAAACTTGTAAAAATCCACAAAAATAGTTTCTAACATTATATATGATATACAAACATGTGTTAAAAATTTCAACACAAATATCAAACATTTTAAACCATTTTTGAGTTATGAAAAAATTACCGAAAACAAAAACCTGTATTTTTGTAAACTTAGACTTTTCAAATAAGCTTTGTCCAAACCTTATCCAAATACAAAAACATGATACTTAAGCATTTTAAAGCATGTTGCATATGGACATAGGTCCAACATACATGAAACATATACATATTATTGTTTTTGTCTTTAATTACCAAAATATGTTTTGTTAAAAATACCAAAACACCAAACCTCATGAATAGGCATCTCAACATAAGTTTGTCTAGGAAATTAAGCTTACATGTATATTGAATATATCTAATATACACTTAAACAAAGTAAACTTGTATTGATACTATCTATTCATGAAAACCAATATTGGTTAAACCAAAAACCGAATCCAAAACATGAAACGTGTGTGTATTGTGAACTTGAGCATATCACACTATCTAATCTTTACACATGGATCTAAAACAAACTAAAAACTATGGTACCGATGTCTTCTTGAGGAACTCCGTCTTCAAGGCGACTCGATCCAAAATGTGATCCACCGAGCTAGACTCCAACGAGTGCTATGTATGATCTTGATGCTCGGGCTCTGGAATCACCACGTGAAAGCTTCCAAACCATCTTTTTGAAACTAATCACCAACTAATATCTTGATAAAAGATCTGAAACTAAACATCACAAGATTATTAGTAAACATAACTACATGAGTTAATCATCATCAAAACTAGAGTGGAAGGCCTCTGGGCCAACAATCTCCCCCTTTTTGATGATGACAAAACTCATGGAGTTATATATACATGGATTAAAGTTAAGCTTCAAAGAAGCTCCCCCTTAACTCATGCATCACAATAAACATATAAATATGCAATGAAAATTAAATATGAAAATGCATAGACATGCATAAAACAATGAACCATGGTCTTGATATCAATTAAACGGTAAAACTCTATTAAAGCTCTTGATACCAAAATAAAAACATGTTCTTTAAATAAAGCTCTTGATATCAACAAATAAACGAAAAATGCTCTTGATACCAATTAAACGACAAACTAATAAATAAAAATAAACTATGTTTCTAGATAAACAAAACATGCATATAAAAACATGCATATAAACTCAAATAATTCTCCCCCTTTTTGTCAATCATCAACAAGGGGTTGAATAAAACAAAAATATGTTCTCCCCTTTTTGTCTAAAAAAAATGATGTCAATAAGGGGTGCAATCAAATATGATACCAATTAAAATATGTCAATGTAGAACATTTTGATACCAATTGAAAGGAAACATAAAAACATTTAAGAATTGATACCAATTGAAAGTAAATAAAGGCATTGATACCAACTGTGAGAAAACAAATAAAATCTTGATACCAATTGAAAATATTCAAATAAACATCTTGATACCAATTGTAAGAATTTGTCATTTAGAACATATGATACCAAAATAAGATAAATATTCATTTTTTAATCATTTTCCATCATAAAGTAAGGGAGTGGAATACAAAACAAATGGTAAACAAAATACCAATTGAAATATGAAATACGAGTTTTCTCCCCCTTTATGAAATACCAACTAAAACGATGCATAAGCTTGTATTAAGATACCAATTGAAAACTAATCAATTGAAACATGATAATCATAAAAACTCAATCTTTAGCATAAACAAAATTTGTGATATTTTTTAGCACAAATAAAACATATATATGTATGAAAAATTAGATACCAATCGAAATTGATACTATTTGAAGTCTAAGCATACATACCTAAAAAATATATGAGTATATAATAAATGTCAATATTGATACCAATTGAAAGAATCTAATGATACCAATTGAAACAACAATAATATCAAGTGTATATCTCATATTACCTACCACCCATTCATGCACATGTTTAAAAGATTTTCAATATTAACATACAAGGCATACAACCAACCGCTCGTTGAGGGTAGGGGTTTTCAAAATAGGTTTGAAAATATTGAATGTTTGAAAAACTCTACCAAAACGAAGAATATCGAAACTAGTTAAATGGAAAAACTTGTAAACTAGTACGAAATCCTTCAAGCAAGGAATAAAACAAAAGTATTTTTCATAAAACACATGTAAATCACATGGCACTAAACACTCGAAATCAATAAGGCGCATATCATGCTCATGAAAATAAAATCATGAGAAACCATTAAATAAAGTGAGTGCAAAAGTGTAATGTGAAACATGGCATCATGAAATA
This sequence comes from Agave tequilana, assembly GCA_038442645.1. Classification (NCBI taxonomy): domain Eukaryota; kingdom Viridiplantae; phylum Streptophyta; class Magnoliopsida; order Asparagales; family Asparagaceae; genus Agave; species Agave tequilana. The sequence goes on from JAVJIF010007552.1 coordinate 39,378, forward strand.
TTCAATTAAGCTCATGTGGAATTCCTTTAAACATGAAAACATGAAACACTAAATTTTTATTAGAAACAATTTATACTTCAAGGCATATGTATGTTTTGACAAAACGAGAAGTATACATACATATCCCTAAACACAATTTGAGTCCATAATAAAGATTTGCATGAAAAGCAAATGTCTCAAGGGTTATACATGTATATCTTAAAGTTTGGCAAAATAAACATATACATGAAGTGAAAACACATAATCATAAAAACATGTCCAAAATAGGGAATACAAGTTAAAATGCATGAATCATCAAAACTAGACTATACTAGCACATCTAATGGGTACAAATGAGCGTTCAAGCACAAACATATAATGATCTATTTGTGGCCCACTATATGTACAAGTATATATCCTAGTTTTAATGAAAACTAACATCTAAACATATATTCAAAACATGAAGCATAAAACGATACATAAATCAACATAATAAACATAAATACGATCATTATGTAAATTCACATGCTATTAGACCTATGATATACATAATAGCTAAACAATGATGAGAACACAACATATGGGTTCATATAAACATGGGTGATCTCAAATGCTATATATGCATGTCAATGATCTAATAATCATGGCATTTAACATAATAATCTACAAACATGAAGCATCAAAACAAAAATCACAAACATCCATATGATCATTATGTATATGCATATGCATTAGATCTAGGATATACATATTAGTTTAAAACAACGTGAGAACACAATGATATAAGTCCATATTAAACATGGGTGTCTCAAATAACTAACATGTATATCACTAATCTAATTAACATGGCATAATCATAATAATCAATAAACATCAAAACATGCTATAAACAATGAACATGGAAAGCCTGCAAATATAAACGGGAGTTAGAGATCGATACCAAAACCGATGAGGGCACCTCTCTAGTTCTCCAAACCAAGGTGGTCCTCCCTCCAAAATTCCCTTGAAAGTGATGCATCCAAATAATCCTCTTTAAACTCGGAACGCATCCACCCCAAGGTACCGCAACTCTCACGTCATGCGAGAGCCCACACCTACATCAAATATAATAGGGGTGGTCTTTGGTACTCACACTCTTTTGGGTCCATGGGGGTTAGTACCTTTTCTAATCCAAACAAATCTATTTGCTAAATTAGAATCATTTATACGATCATAACAAAATTTAGCAAGGTGGCCCTTACGTCCACAATGTGTACATGTGTACACATGAGCATACATGTGATGGGTGTGTACGTGAGGAGCATGTGTATGCCGTGGAGGGTGTGCATGCAAAGATGGAACTTGTTTCTTTCGAAGCAAAGATTTCAAACGTGTATGACTCAAAACACAATGGCTCAAAGTGGAACCCAAACAATCCATATTCTTCTTTAACAAATTAATATCATTTTCAATTAGAGAAGAAGTGAAGCATACAATAGGTGAACTAGGTGAAACTATCCTAACATGGCAAACATGTGAATCCATATTATTTTTCAAAGAAATATTTTTCTTTAAACAAACTTCTAAGTCCTTTGAAATAGAATCAATTTTATTTTCAAGGATTCATTTTCTTTTACAACAAAATCAAGTTTTGAAGTTAAAACATTATTTTTCTTCAAAACATCATTACAATCATTTCTATTCTTCAAAATCTCATTTTCCTTTAGGGCAAGGTCTAGTTGAGATTTAAGTGAGTCACGTTCACTTGATATCTCTTCCTTCTCTTGCAAAAACAAATCAAGTCTTGAACATAAATCCTTGTTTTCATCTTTTAGTTCAAAACTCTTCTTCTTTAAAAGATTATATTTTTCTAAAAAATTTTCAAACTTTGTAGCAAGTTCCATATTTAAGGTTTGAACTTCTAAACACCCATAGCAATAGGAATTAGTGCTAGTATCTAGTTGAGATTCCGATTGTACCTCAAGGGAGTCATTCCCTTGGACCATGAGGCAACGCTCGTCGGACTTGTCTCTCCTAGATCTCCTCATCTTATCGATGATCTTTGGTAGCTCGGGAGAAGTTAAAATGCTCCATACTGTAAAAGCCGAATCATAGTGAGCAAACACATGTAATAAATATTTATCAAGAGATGCTCTAAGTGCTTTAAGGGCTAATGCATTGGCCTTTTAAGTTTGCTATCATTAGAGTAGGATTCCTTGGTAATGGCTTGATAAACTTTATATCCTAATGCTTTCAAATGACAACTCATCTTGGCCTTCCAAATATCAAGTCTATAAATATCAAACATAGGAGGGCTATCCATGAGTGCAAACTATATGTGTGCAAGTGCAAATGCAAATGATAGATTAGCAAACCAAGATCTCACTCCTAGGTGGTTAAACCAAATATCAGGAGCGTAGGCTCTGATACCAATTGAAATCACCTAGAGGGGGGGTGAATAGGTGATAATGCTAATCTAAATACTAAATGCGGAATTTAAAACTAATTTGCAACAACACTTAGTGCAACCAACGAGTGTAGCCGAATTCCCCGTGAAGGGCTCTGGACTAACTCCTCTTGATTCCTCTGAATAAGAGTTAAGGCGCTATATGAAGCTCTCGTGGTTAGGCACAAGTGAGGCACACACCAACAATCCAAGCATATAGGGATAGGTAATAATGAATCAATGCAAGGCACAACACAAGCATATAAATGATATGGCAATATGAATGATGCAATGCACAAAGGTAAAGAGAGAGAGAGAGAGAGTTGAGAGTCAATCGATCAAACACAAACAACAAGATGTGTTTCGAGGTTCGAGCACCGAGCTCTACGTCCCCGCCTTCACTGAGAAGGATTTCCAATCCACTAGGAGTACCGAACTCCTCTCTCAACCAATACAATCTCCACCGAGGCAATACAAACACCACCTCACACAAGAGGGGTAGGACCGTAGCCAAACAACCACAATCCACCTCACCAAGAGGGATACAAATCTAACTCCACCTCACACAAGAGGGAGTAAATCACAATCTCAACCTCTACCAAAGAGGGAGCAAACCACAACCTCAACCTCTACCAAAGAGGGAGCAAACCACAACCCAAATCAACCTCTACCAAAGAGGGATATCCACAAGGAAAGGGGTTTACAACTTGGTGGTTACAAAGACCACAAACTATCTCTTTTCCCACAAATAATGATCCTATAGAATAGGATAGATGATATAGCTCAAGTGGAAAACAAGTGTTTTGATCAAGAAAATCTCTTGGGAAAATACCAAATAGATATAGATTTTTAGATCAAGAAACTAATTCCCAAAAACCTATTTTCTTTGAAATAAACAAAACACTTTAAAACAAATAAGATGGATCTTTTTTTGGCACTAAAACACTTTTGAAAACTTGTTTAAAACACTGGAGAAACTCTGAAAATTTTGCTCTTAAAAACTTAGCCAAAAACTAAAACAATGGGGTATATATACACCCCAATCCAAAAACTAGCCGTTAGAGCAGATTTCTGCTCTTGGCGGCTGGCGGTCGACCGCCCGTTGGTTTGACCGTTGGCGGTCGACCGGCCGGTCGACCGCCCAAATCCAGAGAGCAAATGCTCTCTGGCCGGTCGACCGCCCGGTCGACCGTGCCTTGCATATGGCAACGTGCACAAGTTTGTGCACGTCGGTCGACCGGTCCGGTCGACCGCCTGAGCCTGGCAGAAGGCAATCTGGGTCAGAAAACTTAGGTTAAAAATATTCTAATAAATCCCATAAAACTTCTAAAAATCCACAAAAATAGTTTCTAACATTATATATGATATACAAACATGTGTTAAAAATTTCAACACAAATATCAAACATTTTAAATTATTTTTGTGTTATGGAAAAATTATCGAAAACAAAAACCTGTATTTTTTCAAACTTAGACTTTTCAAATAAACTTTGTCCAAACCTTATCCAAATACAAAAACATGATACTTAAGCATTTTAAAGCATGTTGCATATGGACATAGGTCCAACATACATGAAACATATACATATCATTATTTTTGTCTTTAATTACCAAAATATGTTTTGTTAAAAATACCAAAACACCAAACCTCATGAATAGGCATCTCAACATAAGTTTGTCTAGGAAATTAAGCTTACATGTATATATAATATATCTAATATACACTTAAACAAAGTAAACTTGTATTGATACTATCTATTCATGAAAACCAATATCGGTTAAACCAAAAACCGAAAAATCGAATCCAAAACATGAAACGTGTATGTATAGTGAACTTGAGCATATCACACTATCTAATCTTTACACATGAATCTAAAACAAACTAAAAACTATGGTACCGATGTCTTCTTGAGGAACTCCGTCTTCAAGGCGACTCGATCCAAAATGTGATCCACCGAGCTAGACTCCAACGAGTGCTATGTATGATCTTGATGCTCGGGCTCTGGAATCACCACGTAAAAGCTTCTAAAACATCTTGTTGAAGCTAATCACCAACTAATATCTTGATAAAAGATGTGAAACTAAACATCACAAGATTATTAGTAAACATAACTACATGAGTTAATAATCATCAAAATTAGAGTGGAAGGCCTCTGGGCCAACAGAGGTTGTGCTGGTATCCCTTTTAGTGAAGAGGTGGATTGTGTTGTATTGGCTAAGTGCCTACCCCTCTTGTGTGAGGTGGTGTTTGTGGGGCTTTGTGCCTAGCCTCTGTGAGAGATTGTATTCGGTTGAGAGAGGAGTTGTGTACTCCCGGTTGTATTTACCCAAATCCTCAGTGGAGGTTCCCTGTGTGGGAAGTCCTGTGTGGACGAGATAGTGAAAATCCTTCTGTGTGAAGGCGGGGACGTAGAGCAGTGGCTCGAACCTCGAAACAAATTTCTTGTATTTGCGTTTGATCCATTGTCTCTCTAACTCTCTCTTTTATATTGTACCTTGCATCATTTCATATTGCTCATTCATATTATATGCTTGGCTTGTTTGTGTGTGCCTCACTTGTGCTTAACCACGAGAGCTTCATATAGCGCCTCAACTCTTATTCAGAGGAATCAAGAGGAGTTAGTCCAGAGCCCTTCACCGGGAATTCGACTACACTCGTTGGTTGCATTAAGTGTAGTTGCAATTAAGTTTTAATTTCCGCATTTAGTTTATTAGATTAGCGGTACACCTATTCACCCCCCTCTAGGTGTACTTTCAGATGTTACATTCTATCCACCTTACATAAATTTCGTCTATGAAATTCTAATAAGAGGGAAATGAACATAGGAAAGATAGGGATAATGATTATACCAATCAAGATATGAATAACTGAGGGTAGTTCTCATGAATCGAATGAACGGTAAACTCGGGACTCAGACATTTCTGCACTTCTTGTCGCATAAAACTTCTGACGATGCCATAATAATGCTGATCTGATGTCTGCTAATAAAAGAATACTGTCAGAACTTCAAAAGACTGACCCATTCTGAATAATATAAAGTGAGCTGACTTGATGAGATAATCAATAATAAGTCTTTCTGATTGCGAAGTAAAACTGATAAAATCCATAGAAATCCATAGTAGTAAAATTCATAACATAAAATCTCTGTGTGACATGAAGTTGTGCTGGATGAAGAGTCTGCAATAGAATTCTCAGATGTGCCACATACTTACCATTACCCCGAGAGTAGATTAAAATATCAAAAATAAGGAAAACCCAGATGAGACTGAGCATAAATAAGGAAAACTGATAATAACCAATTCTGAATACTATGCATTGATAACTCTAAAATAGAATAACCAATAACATAGATAACCATAGCAAGTCTCAAATACTGACTTCTGAAGTACAACTCGACTGTAGATCAATTCTGAAAATACCTGAGCTCCGTGAAGTTGGTAGAAGAAATCATGACCTTCACAGGAATAATATAAATAGAGAATGCCATAATTTTGTCTGGCAGAAGCCCTGAATTCGAAAATTCATTCTATACTGATGTTCTTTATGTAATGGCACAGTCTGTCTAATTATATAAGTGATAATTGTTGTGCTTTCTGCACTGATCCCCACTTTCTGTGCTAATCCCTATGATACATCCTTATATACAAGAATAGAATACGAAGCCGAAAACTGTCCAATATAAAACAATGTAATGTACCTGAATTAAAGAATGCCAGAACAGAATAATAGTGAACCACATCTGTCTTGCTACTATCCTACCAGTCTATCCATATCTTGAGTTGGTATAAGGATGACGAGAACTGAAAATGGAAAAGAGATGGAAGAGATTTCAAGAATCAAGGAAGGACAGTTAAGAGGGAATAGATAACTTTGCATTTGTAGTTTGATTGTATAACCACAACTCATGCACTCTAGTTGCAAATTTCTTCACCATTAATTTGTCGACTGGTTGTACTTAAGATGTGAGAGCTTAGGCTCTGATACCATCCTGTAACAGCCCTATCTCGCGGGTATGAAGACGTTACTAAGATGATACATACGCAAAGCGAAAATACCCTCACAATATACGCTAAGCATCAGTACAAATAAGAACCAGAGTACGAAAGCACAGTGGTAATATACATTCCAACAATAATAGTACAAGTACACAATTATCACAGAGCATGATACAGTATGACATGAATATTAGAACACCAAGAAGCGCAAAAGCACGATATGCAATATAAAAAGACTGAAAAATACCCATGAGTAGTAAGATGAGATCTCGCGACCCGATCAAGGAGGCTGGGAGAAAAGGGGCTCCGGACAGACAACCACTAATCTATGTTTTCGCTGCATAACTCTGATCAACTACAGAAGGCCACCACGGTCCAGGCTCCTAGATCTGGACATGAACGTCCAGGGTTGTTAGAAAATAACCCAGCGAGTACGTAAGATAAAACCAGTTGGTGTGCTCAGACAGTCACACGTGTACATGATCAAGTGATGTGGTTCAGGCATACAGGTACAAGTAATGACCAGTAACATAAATGAAAATCAGAGAATCAGTAGTAAACTGAAATCAAGTAAGTACATGTATATCAATAAATCTGCATTAGAAAACATGCATAGAAAATATTGTTGAGAGTATAGGTACACATAAACAAGCAATACCAATACAAGTCAGTAAACAAGAAATCAGGAAATCCCGTGTAATAACCTGAAAATCACATATAGTAAAACAGAATGTCCAGCTCAAGTCATACAACATGAATTGTTGAATTATAATAACAGGACAAGTCACATGCAGGGGTAAATTAGTGTGTTGCATTTAAGTTATCCAATAATAATCATCAGTATCGTTTGATATTTCAATCATCCCCTGTCAGTGTCACCCATCACTAGCAGTCCATACTAGAGTTTGTACTCTGATAGAACTCATTCAGATCTGATATGGGTGCACCAGTATGACAAGATCTTGAGAGCTATGTCATAAACTATGACAAAATTCTGTGAAACAAACTTCATAAATCCATAACAAATTCTTTATCAACATTATTTGTGACACATTTACATCACAATATGGTCACAAACACATTAACAAAACAAATCCATCACAATTTTATTTTCAAATACATTCCCAATTATCCATCACAAATCAAACCAGTTCTGAATATCAAATCAATTCATCCTGTCCATAACAAATCTAAACTAGTAAAATTTGAAATCTAAGTGGCTGCTCTCTAAAGAGCAACTATGTAGGGCTGAGGTGGGGCGGCGGTGGACCAAAGGTTGAGAGAGAAATGTCTTTTTAATTATTAAAACACAGTACATAATACAACTATGCCAACTTGCAAAGAGTGTGTGCATTTCAGTTTAAGGGAAGGGAGAGCACCCTAGCCGTAACTTTCCCCTAGGCCCAGTTTAGTTCTCAAAAAATGTGAAAGAAAAGTATTGTTCATGTGTCTCAAAAAGATGAAATCCTAATTCTTGTTTGTTTGTAGTTTTTATGGAGTTGGGAAAAAAATATGGACCCCATCAAAATCAAGGTCCGAGTTCATCTACAGTAGTGCTTCTAGTTTTCTCTCACTTCCGAGAGAAAAACGATAACAAATCTGACAATGAGATTACAGCTCATAGCTTTTCCTAAAAAAACTGCGAGTGTGAGGCCCGCCCAAAATTTTCTCCCAAAACTTGTTCTTCCCCCTAACCATAGAGCATACAATCCTTCCAAGTTGCCCAGAAAATACACATGATACAATGAATCATGCATTCCAATTTTGCCAATACATCTCTGAAGTTGCTATCCCTGCAAGTTCTTGTCAATTCTCTAATATCTTCATGTAGCCTCTTGAAGACAATTATCTTATGATGCTCCTTCAGCTTAGAAATCCTCTCATTTCTCTCCTCCCAAGTATGCCAGAACACTGCCGCCAAGGTCAGCTTAGGCAGAATAGTGGATTTGGCCTTCTTTCTGAATTTTGATCGAATCAGATAATCTCATCTTGCAAAGACCCTATAGGTGCTTGATGCTCCACTTGAACAGATTGTCCAAGCTTCTTTTTGAGTTGTGATACATGGAATACGGGATGTATTCTAGCTTCAGGAGGCAATTCCAATTTGTATGCAACCTTGCCCACCCTCTGCAATACTTTATAAGGCCCCAAAAAGAGAGGAGATAATTTGTGTTATCTTCTTCCTCCTATAGTCACCTGCCTATATGGCTGAAGCCAGAGAAACACCAAATCACCTTTGCTGAATTCTCTTTCTGTGCGATGTCTATCTGAAAATTTCTTCATTCGATCTTGTGCCAGGGTCAAGTTGTCCTTCAGAAGGTGTAATGCAACATTTCTTGCCACCAATTCATTTTCCACCACCTGTAACCTGGCAGTTTTAGGGATATATGTAGCAATAGATGGTGGTGGTCGGCCATAGAGGGATTGATAAGGAGTTATTTTTGTGGAACAGTGCCAAGTGTTGTCTCAAAATTGAGCCTAAAGTAACCATTTACACCATTCCTGAGGTTTGTGTGAACTGAAACAGCGGAGATAAGTTTCTAAACTCCTATTTACAACCTCTGTTTGCCCATCAGTATGTGGGTAGAAGGAGGTGCTAAAGTGTAATTTTGAGCCCTGCATTGTCCAAAATTCATGCCAGAACTCACTGGTAAACACAGTATCTCTATCAGAGACTATTATCTTTGGCAGGCCATACAACTTGTAGATGGTGTCCATAAATGACTGGGCAACTGATCTTGCAGTGAATGGGTGAGAGAGAGGAATAAAATGAGCAAACTTGCTGATTCTGTCAACTACTACCAGTATTGTTGATTTTCCATGCTTCTGGGATTTCATCCTACACTTGGTTAGGAATAGGCAATGGCTGCAGCAACCCAGCAGGATGTATACGCTCATATTTAGCCCTTTGACAAGTGTCACATTCTCTAATATATTCCCTTACACTGCCTTTGATTCCCCTCCATATAACTACCCTTTTAAGCCTGTGTAATGTCTTCTCATACCCTGCATGTCCTCCATTAGGTGTGTCATGGTGCTCAGCAATGAACAGCTTAGTGATAAGTGAAGCAGGATTCAGCAGAATTCTATCCTTGTAAAAAAATATTCCATTTCTTAATTGATACACCTCTGAATCTAAATTGCCAGCATCCCATATTGTCTTCAGCGCTATGAGGAATTCATCACTGTTGATAATATCTCTGATTTGCTCAATCCAGTCAACTTCTACTGCAGTAATAACTAGTGAGCTGCCCTCTTCAGGCTCCCCTCTTCTGGATAAACAGTCAGCAGCCACATTTTCTTTTCCTTTCTTGTACTCAACCACAAATTTGTAGCCATGAAGTATGAGCAGCCAGGTATGTTGTGCCTCCGAATATAACCTCTATTCCAGAATATATTTCAGGGGTTTATGATTAGTCTTGATAATAAATTCCCTTCCTAACAAATATTGTCTCCATTTTTTTGTTGCAAAGATGATTGACAACATCTCTCTCTCATAGGTGGAAGTCATCTTATCAGGATTTTAGAGTTCCTGGCTAATGAAAGCTATGGGGTGTTGATTTTACATCAAGACAACCCCTAATCTACTAGCTAAAGCATCACATTCAATTATGAATGACAGGGAAAATCTGGTAGAGCAAGTACATGAGGAGAGGTGAGGATTGCCTTAAGTTTTTCAAAAGCCTGTTGAGCTGCTTCGTCCCAATAAAATGCAATTTTCTTTGTCAGAGCAGTGAGAGGGGAAGCTAGTGTGCTATATCCCTGATGAATTTCCTGCAATATCCAGTGAATCCCAACAAACCTCTTAAAGCCCTTAAGCTTCTTGGGGTTGGCCAATCCATTATGGCATGAATCTTATCAGGATCAACAGACACCCCCTTTTCTGATACAATGTGGCTCAAGTAGATGACCTCCCTCACCCCAAACTGCACTTACTCAGCTTTGCAAAAAAATGGTTATCCAACAGCACCTGAAGGACTTGCCTCACATGCTGTAAATGTGTCTGCCAATCAGAACTATAAACAAGGATATCATCAAAAAATATTAATATAAATATTCTGAGGAAGAGTTTAAAGAGCTCATTCATGAGTGCCTGGAAGGTTGATGGGCCATTTGTGAGTCCAAATGGCATTACTAGGTACTCATAATGCCCCATGTGTTGGCCCAGAGGCCTTTCACCTTAGTTTTGATGATGATTAACTTATGAAGATTAGTGTACTATTGATCTTGTGTTTAAAAAAAATTTAGATATCGATCAAGATCTTAGTAGAGATTTGACTTCAACAAGAAATTCACAGTCAAAGTGTTGAAGCAAATAAGTGTTGATTCAAGAGCCTCTTATCGTAACGATCGCATTAAGCTCACTTGGATCGAGTTTGGATTGAGTCGTCTTGAAAATGAAGATCGACAAGAAGACTTCAATCTGTTTAGTTTAGTTTTTGTTCATGTGTAAGGATAGAATAGTCTTGATATGCTCAAGTATGCACATACAAGTTAAAATAGTTTTTTATTTCAGTTTAACAAATTTGGACTTTCAAGTTTACATATATGGTTTTCATGAATAGATAGAATCAAAACAAGTTTTACATAGTTTATAGGTATGTTGGATTTCATCCATATATATATATATATCTATGATTCATATTGTCTAAAAATTTATTTTGATGACTCTAATTCATGTGTTATAAGTTTTATCTTTTAATAAAAATTTGTTTTGAATTTATTGTCAAAAATATATTTATATCATTTACAATGTGTATTGGACTCTATCCATACACACTATGCTTCAAAAGTGTTTAAATATTTTATTTTTTTATTTATACAAGTTTTGGAGAAAACAGATTTTCATTTCAAAATCTAAGTTTTGAAAAATACCCTTTTTGGTTTAAAGCTTAAAATCTCTATCACAAAAATAGTTCAAATTATTTGTAATATGGGTTGATCTTTGATTAGACATATTGGTATTTCAAGTGCTTACATGAACTTACTCTTGTAGATTTTGTGTAATTTCATGGGATTTTATGGGTATTTAAAAGATCAAGTTTTCAAACCCTAAAATCCTAACTTGTGCCTGCTGGCAGTCAACCGACCGATTAATCGGACCAGATCTCAGTCGATCGGGGGGTCTATCGATGTGCACAAATACGTGTACATAGCTCTGACCATTGGGCTGGTCTACCGTCTGGTCGACCGTCCGGTCAACCGATACAGGTCGGTCGACCGACAGGTAATTTGCCTTGGGGCGGTCGACCGGCCGGTCGACCGACAGCCCCAACGATCAGAAATCTGACCGTTGGCCGGTAGACTGGGCGGTTGACCGACAGGCCATTCTGGGCTTGATCTGGATCCCAACGGCTATATTTTTATAATCCTATAAATATGAGTTTCTTTGACCAATTTCTCCCAAGATTTTTTAGAGCAATTTTTCCCATCTTCTTAAGGGTCTTCAGCAAGTTTTCAAAACAAGTTTTTGTGTCAAAAATTCTTTTATCTTTATTTGTTTAAAGTTTTTGAAAAGTCAAAGAAAACCAATATTTGGGAATTCTAGTTTTGTTCTTCATTTCTTTATCTATCAAGAAGTTTTTTCCAAGAGTTTTTCTTTGTGTTTTCTCAAAACACTTTGTTTTTCTCACACTTGAGCTATCAATTCAACACCTATCTATGGAATCTTATTTTTGTGAGAAAAATTATTTGTGATCTTTCAAGATCACCAAGAGAGAGTCTGTGATCATTGGATCACCAAGTTGTAAACTTTTTCTTTACTTTGGCTTTGTGCCTTGCCTCTTGTGTAGAGGTGATTATGTTAGAGAGAAGAGTTGTGTACTTCCAGTGTTGAGTTGTAATTCCTCAGAGGAGGTCCCTTTGTAGAAGGTCCTGTGTAGACATAGTGAAAGTCCTTCTGTGTGAAGACGGGAACGTAGAGCAGTAGCTCAAAACTTGAAATATATCTTAGTGTTTGCGTTTGATCCACTATCTCTCAACTGTATCTCTCTTATATCTTGCACTGTTATTACTTGTTCATATTCATTTACATGCTAGTTATTGTTTATGTATGCCCATACTTGTGTTGAACCAAGAGAACTTCTAATAGCACCTCAACTTTTAGTTTAGAGGAATCTAGAGGAGTAGTTTCAGAACCCTTCACAAGAAATTCAGGCTCACTCTTGGTTACACATAGTGTCTTTGCAATTAAGTTTTTAATTCCGTATCATTTGTCCTATATTAGCTAGTACACCTATTCACCCCCCTCTAGGTGTACTTTCAATTGGTATCAGAGCCTCCGCCTAGTATTCGGTTTAACCACCTAGGAGTGAGATTCTTGGATAACTAATCTTGATTTGCATTTGCACACATATAGTTTATACACTCATGGAATTTTTTCCCTCCCATGTATGATGTTTTCAATATCGATATGTAAAATTTAAGATGAGCACATGCCTAAAAGCCCTAGGATTGCATGTATATCTTGCCACTACAAAGAAATCACATTTTGGTAATTGACAAGTATTTAAGGGCTAAAGCACAAACCATATGTCATGCCCCGCTTCTCAAAATATGGAATACGAGTACATGACGATGGCCAGCAGATACTCACGAAGAGTGAAATCTCTTCCATGAGTACCTTAGGCTGCCAATAACAAGCAGGATAGCACACATATATGCACATACAACCAAGCACAGACATAAAATCACATATATGAACAACTGAATCATAAACAATATCATCCACTATATCTAAATAAAATAAGTCAAGAAAGAAAACTGAACTCACTGGAGAACAGCGGAACCATAATATGATCTATAAAAACTCTCTATACCGGCATCCAGATCTAAATACTAAAAAATAATATAAAGGTCCGTCAGAAGCGGACTAGCAAGAGTACACGAAACAGGAAGGAGAGAATATGAAAATGTAGTAACAGTAAGTAGGACATAAGAACAATATGTTTTGAAATATCAAGAAGTGAATGTAATAACAGTAACAGGAATAATCAGAAGATAGATCATGTACAATAAGACCGTGCATGTATGGTGTGACATGTATATAATGAACATGAAATATCCTGAACAAGTAATTGTCGTGTAGTATAATCACTAGAACATGAGATCACAAGATAAAACATCATGGTAGGTCCAGGAACATCACATAATCAGTATAATGCATGTCACATGAGTCTCAAGTGTCAGTATCTTGAAAATACATGTCAGGTACTAGATCACTGAAGACAATGAAGAATATGATGCAAGTGCATATGTCTAGCATATTTTATTACTCTAACTAATGCAACCATCATGTGCCACATCCCACGGGACAACATATCAAACAAGTGAAGCATTAGTGAATCATGATAGCAGGGATAAATAGTTCACTGTACTCAGGTATCATGTAACATGTAATAACAGAAACGCGCATAAATAACAAGATCACGTATGGCATCCAAACCCATAAGGGTCGCCCTTCCAAGCAGACCTCCCTGTATTTCCCCTGTTACAGTCTCCCCCAATAACCCCGGCTTGATTAATTTTATTAATTAAATGCAAATGCAAACAGTGTGTTACTCAGGGTTACAAGATCAGAAATCGGTACCAAAAATATCAGTGACAGATAGTGGATATAATGTGTATAGAGATCACGAGACAATGTAACCAGTGATAATAATAAGTGATAAATATAAGTTATGCAAGTGATACTAGATACATGCGAAGTGGTGCAAGTGATATCAGATAAATGCAAAGTAGTGTAGGTGATGTCAGTATCATGTAATCCAAAGGTCATAATAAGTCGGTCTTGATCATATGTCCATTATCTAACAAGTATTCTCGAATAATTTCTCAAACTATAAAAGTTAATTTCCTCGATTAATTTTCAGTAATATCAGGATCACAATATCAATCGATATACAATCTTACCTATCCATCTTACTTCATTATTATCCAGTTATCCTCAAGATCCAGATCAAAGTGTTTGTCATGATCAGTATAAATTTCATGTCAATAAATCAGTCTACCACATACAAACAATCATGTCAATTTAAGTTGGATGCATGTATGTACAGGAACAAAAGCAAACATGATATGTAAGGTAATGAAACATGATCACGAGACAATATCGGTAATAATATCAAGAATAGAATAATTAGTCATATAATGAGAAGAGAAAAGATGATATGTAAATATGATCACAGGATAGTATTGACGATCATGCGATATGATAAGCATGATTTATAATTAAGAGGCAGAATTAAGATCAAGATGAAAGTCAACGAGAAGAGAATTGTGTACACTTGCCTGATGTCGTTGGAATTTGAATTCCCGTAACTGCAACCGGCTCTGGGTAAAATTCGCGGCCTAAATATTGCGTTAATTAATTAGAGACTTAACATATTCTTATTCGGCGATAAGTTAAATAAGAAAGTAATTTTTTTACTATTTATTATAATTTTGGTTGGTTAATATTTTAAAATAATTCAGTTTCTGAATTTATAGCAACTATTTAAAAATATGCTTTCATGATAAAATGCATGCATAAAATAATAAATTGATGAATAATATTTACATATTAATGAATTATGAATTTCATATTTTTTTGTGCTATTTAGAAATTTATTGGTCATTTTTAAATAAATTATCATTGAATAGTAATTACAAAAATATTTAATTTCATGTTATTCTAAGTAATATTACATCAAAATAATTTTATAGAGTTTCAAATTTAGTTTGTGATTTTCTGTGAATTTTCTAAAATTTTCTGGATTTTTTTGAATTAAAATAAGCCTAAAAATCAATAAAAATAAATAAAAAACTTAATAGGTCTGGCATAGTAATGGGTTTGGGTCTGGTTTGCTACAGTAAATGCTACAATAATTTTTCTACTTATTTTTATTTTATTTATCTCTTTTCTTTTTTATTTTTCTTTTATTTTTATTTTTCCTTTCTTTCTTTTTTCTCTTTTTCCCTTTTTTTTATATTGGGTCGGGTTCGGGTCTGTAAAACAGACCCGAACCCGGGTCTGTTGGCCAGACCTGCTGGCCTGGAAGACCAGACCTGGCCTGGGCCAGGTCTGGTAAAGCTAGCCAGACAGGCCCAGGTCTTGGCCTGGCCTGGCTCGGCCAGGACCCGCTCTCGGCCTGGTCCTGGCCGAGAGCAACAGCTGCTACTCTCGGCCAGAGGCCGAGGGTTTGTTTCCTTTTTTTTATTAAAATTGAACATTAAAAATAAATTAAAAAATATGATAAATTCGATACATGTCTTAGATGTTTCTAAATATTTTTGTTAGAATTTTAACAGTAGTTTTTCGTGATGAAATTAGTGATTACATTAGTATATGTTACATGCTCGACGAAATGCCAACCAGAACTAAAATCTATGACAACACAAAATAACTTACCCGGAACGCTTCCCTTCAGTCTAAATCATCTTCTAGCACCTTGGAGTCTTGGGAGAGAAGGTATCCATGCTCACGCAAGGGGTGTGTGCTGCCTTGGGGTCGCGTGCGGCCGTTGACGGCGGATTCTACGGACGACGACTGAGACTCGCCGAAGAGGATAGGCTGCTGTCGGAGATCACAGAGGCTGTAGAGAGGGGCTCCGGACGGAGAAGATGCAATGCTCGGGATCTCGCAGGAGGGACTCGCGGTCGCCTGCAGGGAGATGGAGCTCCGGGGGTTCGATTCAGCCAAGGGGGCTGCCGTGGCGTGTAGAGTCACAGCGAAAAGGTGCATGGCCAGGGGGTAGCACCATGGAAGCTTGGCCAAGGCCTGGCCGTGGGCTGCAGGGATGCGGTTGTGGAGTCGGCAACATGCGCGGCTTGACGGAGAAGTTGCGGACTCGACGACAGAGGATGAGGATGGCCCGCGGAGCTCGCCGGAGAGGCCATGGGCCTTCTCGCGCTTGCCGGCGGAGCGCCGTGAGTGTTCCGGCGTGGCCACAGAGTGCCCGGGGAGGAAATGTAGAGCTCGCCACAGAGGAGCGCGCGGAGGCTGCCGGGGCGTTAGGCGCTGGTGTGGGAGTGCGCCAACAGCAGCAAAGGAAGAAGGTGGCTGGAGCTTGCGGCATGGGCATGGAGAGGGAGCTCGGCCAAGTTTTTGAGGAAGGAGATAGTGAGGGAGAAAAGAGAGAGTGATATAGGGGGAGAGAGAGAGTGCGGTTGAGTGGGGGAGATGGAGAACGTGAGTGAGAGGGGACGGATACGTGCGAGAGTGGGAGGTGTGAGAAAAATAATTGGGTGCAGGTGGAGGACGTGGGGCTGTTGGTTGAAGGAGAAGGTAGGGCTTTCTAATGATTAAATAAATTATTTTGGCTTTCATGGAACAAGCTAATGTGGCTGGGTGGTCTTGGCATGTAGAGTGGGTTTAAGTGGTCATTGTTTCGAAATTTAGAATAAGCAATCAAAGGAGTTTGGTTTTCATGTATTTTGAGAGAATAAAAGTGTAAGAAAATGAAGGTTTGAATATAGTGATTATCCCTTTTCTAATAATAGTCGTAATAGCATCATGGTTGGTTCATTTAATTCCTTGCTGGGTGTCTTGGGTTCGAAACTTGTGAGACTCATTAATGGTTGTTCCTATTATATTTTTATTTTATTTTATTTTTTTAAATTTTATTCTTTTCTTTTTCAATAAGTATTTAAGCATTATTTTATCTGATTAAACTCTATTAATTAAGAAAAATTCTCAAAAATAGAAGATGTCGTTCTGAATATTGTTGTGAAGTTAGATCTCCAAAATTTATCTCCTATTATTAATTAAAAATCTCGGAGTCAGTCCGTGACACCGATCGACCCCAAATTGAGATTCTTCTCTAATAATTCCCAAAAAATATTCCAAAAATTCAGAAAAATTTAAAATAATGAAAAATGATATTTTGAGCTGAAATGACTTCAATCTGACTATCAGGATGATTAAATTATCATCAGATTATCAGTATTGACACACGTACATTAGGAACCGAGGGTTACAATCCTACCTACCTTATAAAAAGAATTTCGTCCTCAAAATTCGCCCAGACATCGACATATGAATCAAAATTGCATCTGCGTGAGTTAGGATTGTCCCAGATCCACAGTCGTCTCAATATGATATAGCCCAATACCGAGTCAACCACGAGTCATGATCCAACATATTCATCTGCCAAGAGTATCATCATTAGTCCGGGGATCGAATTGACTTTCCAGAGCTTATAATCGGTCATCCTTAATATTACCTTACTCCTTCGATCCACTATAATCATGTTAATCTGAAAAGATTACTCCCACCATATATAGGTCAAATACTTAAGTGTTGGCCCGAAGGCCCATCACTCTAGTTTTGATGATGATCAACTCATGTAGTTATAGTACTAATGATCTTGTGTTTAATTAGTGACAGATTTATGATCAAGATCTTAGTAGGTGCATAGCTTCAACAAAGGATTTGAAGTCAAGTTTTAGAGCTAGCACGGTGTTTGGACCAAGTCAAGAAGGCTTCAAGTGAAGACTTCAAGAAGATGAAGACTTGAGTCTAGGTTTGTTTTAGAAGATTTTATTTTTAGATAAAATGTAAAGGTTAGAATAGTTGGTGGATTGTTCAAGTACATATACACACACACTCTTGATAGTTTTGTTTTTACAAAAGATTTTCTATTTTAGAAAATACAAGTTTGGTTTTTGGTATTCAAGTTTACATGTTTTAACCAAAACCATTTTTAGAGCTTAATGTCAAAAACATAGATATTTCACCATGTTTGTGTAGTGGATCATATCCATACACTCTATGCTTCAAATGAGTTTAAATATCTTGTTTTTGTATTTGGAGAAGTTTGGAAAAATTAAGTTTTGAAAAATACTGTTTTTCATTTGAGCCAATTTTTCCATATTACAAAAATAGTCCAAATCATTTGTAACATGTCTTGATTTTGTGCAAACATGTTTGTTTATCAAAGTATATTGGTAAAACTATTTTTGTAGATTTTCTGTTATTTTATGGGATTTTATTTAAGCCAAAATGACCAACATTTTAATCCCTTAAAGATTTCTGTCTGGCTTCAGCCGGTCGACCGGACGGTCGACCGCAGCTTGAAGTAGGTCGACAGACATGCACAGACGTGCACGCCTTTGTGCACTGGAGGGCCGATCGACCGACCCGGTCGACCGCCAGAGAGCTTATGCTCTCTGGAAAACCCCGGTCGACCGAGCGATTGACCGACAGAGAATTTGTTCTCTGTTCCAGAGGCTCGGTCGATCGGGCCGGTCGACCGCTGCGCCAACGGTCAGAAAAATGACCGTTGGCGGTCGACCGACAGTTCTGTCAGACCCCAACGGCTAGTTTTTCTAGCTCTATAAATTGGGGCATTTGGGGGCTGTTTTGATTAAAATTTTTGGAGAGTTTTTGTGCCAGTTTTTCTTATTCTTTTAAGAGGTTTTTCTCCACAAAATTGAGAGCAAATATTTCCTATCAAAAGGGAAGTTTTATCAAGAGTGTTTAAAAGAGATTTTTCTTGAGTTTTTCCTCCACCATTCTCATCCTTGTTTTCTCACAAACACTTGAGCAACCCATTGACATATTCATTATATAGGAGTATTTTTGTGAGAGGATTTTAGGTGATCAAGAGTTGTGATCACCAAAGTTCATCTTTGTTACTTTGAGGAGGCGGACATGTGTGTCTGCGGTGTTTCGAGTTTGGGTGCGAACTTGTTGTTTGAGGTGCGGCCTTGGCGAGCTTGTGGGCTTGCGGTGTATACGAGACTAGAGAGTCTGAGGGATTGTAGGTGTTGTGGCACCGAGGAGTGATCCATTGGGATCGAGCATAGTGGAAATCCTTCGTGTGTCGAAGGCGGGGATGTAGAGCAAGTGTGCTCGAACCTCGAAACAAATCCCTTGTATTTGCGATGCTCTATCTCTCTCTATCTCTTGTTTATATCTTGCATGCTATTATTGTGCTTATCCTTACATGCTTGATATTCATATTGTGCTTAATTGTTATACTTGCTTGGGGTTTGTTTGCTAACACTTGTATTTAACCAAGAGAGCCAACGCGGCACCTCAACCCTTATCTAGGGGAATCTAGAGGAGTTAGTCCAGAGCCCTTCACGGGGAATTCGGCTACACTCTTGTGTTATACGTGATGTTTAGTTTAACTAGTTTATTTAGGTCATAATAGTTTTTAGGTCCGCATTATTTGGCATTTAGTGACCATTAGATTAGCCATCACCTATTCACCCCCCCTCTAGGTGATTTACAATTGGTATCAGAGCCAAGTGCTCTGAATTTGGGTCTCACAACCTAGAGTTAAAGATCCTTATTTTAGGCTAATCACTATTTTTTGTACACACACCATGGACTTCATGTCACCACCCATGTTTGACATTCTTAACATCCAAATTTGGAAGGTTAAAATATCCTTGTACCTCAAAGCCCTAGGCATTCATGTTTATCTTGTCATAACTATTGATGCATAATGTTTAAATGGCAAGAATATTGAGGTTAATGCAAAAGCCCTACATGCTTTAAGTCTACCCTAAATGATGATTATTTATCTAGGGTTTCTAATATTGATTCGGCTTTTGTAGCTTGGAACATCATCACCTCCCTTGGCGAAAAGGATCTATATTATGCCGGGAGCGATTCGGATGTTGGAAGTGACGTCTCCAACAAGTGCTATATGGTCCAAGGGGACAACCCCCTTGAGGTAACTACAGAATCCGATGTAGATGAAGATAATGACATGTCATATGATGAGCTCACTTCATGTTGCCAACAATTACTTGAGAAATATGACATGCTTAGAAAAGATAATAAAATTTTGAAAAAGAATTTTGATTGCATGCAAAAAGAAAATGATTCTTTCAAAAATAAAATTGCATGTATTTAAAAAGAAAATAATGATTTGAAAAATGAAAATGTTTCCTTGCTTTCAAAATTGAGTGATCTTTGTGAAGGAAACACTAGTTTGAAAAATAAAATTGTTTTGGTGGAAAAACAAAAAGAAATTGTTTTAAATGAAAACACTTCTTTGAAAAGAAAAATTTTTGATAATGAAAAAGAAAATGTTTTGAAAAAGAATAAGAAAATTGTTTCACAATCTCACCATGCTTTACATGCCACCATTGATAATAGTGAGATAAATGTTTTGAAAAATAGGATTAGTTGTTTGAGCTCCACTTTGAGCTCATGTGCATTTAACCATAAGAGATTGTAGTCTTTGTTTTCAAAGAAACAAACTCCACATGTTCATGCACATCATCCTCATCATGCATATGCTTATGTTGCACGTCATGATCACACTCACACACATAAGCATCCTAAGGTGTATAAGTGTACACATTGTGGCCGCAAAGGCCACTTAGCAAAGTTTTGTTATGATAAGATTAATCATTTAAATTTTGCTAATAAAAATGTTTGGGTCCATTATAAGACTAACCCCCAAGGACCCAAAAGAAAATGGGTACCAAAACCCCTACCTTGTGTTTTTGATGTAGGTGAGGGCTCTCACACGACGTGAGAGGAATGGTGCCTTGATGGTGGATGCACTTGGACTTGATGGACACATATATGGATGCATCACTATCAAGGAGTTTTGGTGGGACAACCACCATGTTTGGAGATTTGGAATAGTTCTTTGGTTTGGTAACTATTTCTAAACTCCTAATTTATTTACATGCTTGTTCATATGCATGTTCATGTTTTAGGTTTTGTGCTTCATGTGGTAAACTAGTTTAAATGTAGCTTTTATCAAACTTGTATTTATACATGTATAAATAGTGAACAACAAATTGATTTATATATGTTTGCACTTCATGTTTATTTGTACTCACTTTATGCACATGTATAGGCTAGTTTTGATGATTCTTTCATTTACACTTATTTTGCCTATTTTTGTTTTACTTCATGTATATGTATTTTGTATTCAAATCTAATAAATATACATGTATACCCGTGAGTCTCTTGACTTCATGCAAATATTATTAATAGACTCTTTTATGGTTGGGATATGTATGCATATTGTTAGATTTAGATAATCATACATATACCTAGAAGTTTGTTTTGTTTTAATGAAAATTAAATTTTTCATGTTTTGTTTGATAAAATAAAATGAATAATTTTTTTTGATCATTTTGAGCTTCATTGACTATTTTCATGAAAATGCTAGTTACATGATTTTTGAACACTCACACCTTATTTGTTTATTCATGACTTTGTTTCATGATTATTTTTGAGCTTTATGGAACATGAGTGCTTGAATTTTTATGTCTTTAGTATGATTCATGAAAAACATATGACTTGGTTTCATGTTTTTGAAGGATCTTTAACTAGTTTTTCAAAAATTAATTTAACTAGTTATTTATTCTTCAATGTTTTATGAGTTATACACATGATCCTATTATTGTTTCAATTGGTATCATTGAATCATTTCAATTGGTATCAATTTGACTTTATTTTTGTATATACTCATATTTTGTTTTCTTATATATGTATGTATCAATTTCAATTGGTATTTTTTTCATACATATATATGAGTTATTTGTGCTTGAATTAACATTGATTTATACATTTAAAGCACATAATTTGTTTATGCTAAGCTTAATTCAAATTTTTTAAGCTTATGCATTATGTTTTAAAATTGGTATCAAAACTAAAAAAAAAATTATGTTTATTTGATATCTTAAGATTTGTTTTATTGAGAAAATTCAAAATTTTGTTTTATAAGAAAAATCAAAATATTTTTGAGTTGTATTGCCTATATGCAAGGAGAGCTTAACATCTCTTCTACATATAAATTCATGTTGAGTGTATTGTATATTGAGGAGCTTGACAACTCTTCTTTATGGGGTACACGTGTATAAGGGGAGCTTCACATCTCCTCTTATGCATTACATAATATGTGTTATATGAATTGGGGCTTTTCATCCCTTCTTCATGTAATGCATATGTGTAGGGAAGCTAACTTAGCGTCTTCCTCTTCATGAATGTATATCGCATATAACCTTTTATTGATTACCCCTTTATTGATTCTATGTTTCGAACGAACAAGGGGGAGAAAAAATTTGTTGATTTTGTTTTTACTTTAACCCCTTTGTTGATGATTGATAAAAAGGGGGAGAAGTATTTGAGATATATGCATGTTTTCCTTACTTAAGGGGGAGAAGTATTTGTGTTTATGCATATATGTTTTGTTTTGCAAATAGGAGAAAAAGAATTTGTTTTGTTTTATGCTTGTGTGCATGTTTATCTCCTTACATTTGCATACATGTTTATGAGCATACATTGCATATTTATTTGTTTATTTGTTATGCATGAGTTAAGGGGGAGCTTCTTTGAAGCTTTACTTTAATCCATGCATATATAACTTCATGAGTTTTGTCATCATCAAAAAGGGGGAGATTGTTGGTCTGAAGGCCCATCACTCTAGTTTTGATGATGATCAACTCATGTAGTTATAGTACTAATGATCTTGTGTTTAATTAGTGACAGATTTATGATCAAGATCTTAGTAGGTGCATAGCTTCAATAAAGGATTTGAAGTCAAGTTTTAGAGCTAGTACGGTGTTTGGACCAAGTCAAGAAGGCTTCAAGTGAAGACTTCAAGAAGATGAAGACTTGAGTCTAGGTTTGTTTTAGAAGATTTTATTTTTAGATAAAATGTAAAGATTAGAATAGTTGGTGGATTGCACAAGTACATATACACACACACTCTTGATAGTTTTGTTTTTACAAATGATTTTCTATTTTAGAAAATACAAGTTTGATTTTTGGTATTCAAGTTTACATGTTTTAACCAAAACCATTTTAAGAGCTTAATATCAAAAACATAGATATTTCACCATGTTTGTGTAGTGGATCATATCCATACACTCTATGCTTCAAATGAGTTTAAATATCTTGTTTTTGTATTTGGAGAAGTTTTGGAAAAATTAAGTTTTGGAAAATACTGTTTTTCATTTGAGCCAATTTTTCCATATTACAAAAATAGTCCAAATCATTTGTAACATGTCTTGATTTTGTGCAAGCATGTTTTTTTATCAAAGTATATTGGTAAAACTATTTTTGTAGATTTTCTGTTATTTTATGGGATTTTATTTAAGTCAAAATGACCAACATTTTAATCCCTTAAAGATTTCTGTCTGGCTTCAGCCGGTCGACCGGACGGTCGATCGCAACTTGAAGTCGGTCGACCGACGTACACAGACGTGCACGCCTTTGTGCACTGGAGGGCCGGTCGACCGACCTGATCGACCGCCAGAGAGCTTGTGCTCTCTGGAAAACCCCGGTCGACCGAGCGGTCGACCGACAGAGAATCTGTTCTCTGTTCCAGAGGCTCGGTCGACCGGGCCAGTCGACCGCTGCCCCAACGGTCAGAAAAATGACCGTTGGCGGTCGACTGGGCGGTCGACCAACAGCTCTGTCAGATCCCAATGGCTAGTTTTTCTAGCTCTATAAATTGGGCATTTGGGGGCTGTTTTGATTAAGATTTTTGGAGAGTTTTTGTGCCAGTTTTCCTATTCTTTTAAGAGGTTTTTCTCCACAAAATTGAGAGCAAATATTTCCTATCAAAAGGGAAGTTTTATCAAGAGTGTTTAAAAGAGATTTTTCTTGAGTTTTTCCTCCACCATTCTCGTCCTTGTTTTCTCACAAACACTTGAGCAACCCATTGACATATTCATTCTATAGGAGTGTTTTTGTGAGAGGATTTTAGGTGATCAAGAGTTGTGATCACCAAAGTTCATCTTTTTTACTTTGAGGAGGCGGACGTTTGTATCGGTGTTTCGAGTTCGGCTGCGAACTTGTTGTTTGAGGTGAGGCCTCGGCGAGCTTGTGGGCTTGCGGTGTATACAGGACTAGAGAGTCCGAGGGATTGTAGGTGTTGCGGCACCGAGGAGTGATCCATTGGGATCGAGCATAGTGGAAATCCTTCGTGTGTCGAAGGCGGGGATGTAGAGCAAGTGTGCTCGAACCTCGAAACAAATCCTTTGTGTTTGCGATTGCTCTATGTCTTGTTTATATCTTGCATGCTATTATTGTGCTTATCCTTACATGCTTGATATTCATATTGTGCTTAATTGTTATACTTGCTTGGGGTTTGTTTGCTAACACTTGTATACAACCAAGAGAGCCAACGCGGCACCTCAACCCTTATCTAAGGGAATCTAGAGGAGTTAGTCCAGAGCCCTTCACGGGGAATTCGGCTACACTCTTGTGTTATACGTGGTGTTTAATTTAAATAGTTTGTTTAGGTCATAATAGTTTTTAAGTCCGCATTATTTGGCATTTAGTGACCATTAGATTAGCCATCACCTATTCACCCCCCCTCTAGGTGATTTTACATTAAGGTCTACCAATAAACATACTCCCCTGATTTTTTTCCTTTTAATTCTTTTGATCTATTCTGATCACAATGAACAAGAATTTCAGATATCTCAATTACGTTACCTTCCTTGTAACATTACTCCAAAATTAAATTATCTTTGAGATCGCCACATATTGCTCAAATAATAATCGCCTCTGGTTTTATTTCTTAAAAATCATTAAGATCCCAAATAATCTCGAGTACATGTTTTATATTCACGGTATCATAATAACCCAATTATCAGATCAGACGGTCACTACTGGAAGATCATTAGTCAAGATAGCAGTCACTGTTGGAAATCCCAAGATCAGATATCAATAATCAGTAATTAGTTATTGTCTCAACTCTCAATATATCTTTCAGATTGGTTTTATATTCTTGCTTTTTATATTCCTGCTTCAGATCCTAGATGTTGAGCTTAAAATTCATTAATCTTCATAAGAATTCAGATATATCTATCTCCTCCTTTCATCTGTGATCTCAATAAGATCACATTCAAATTATCAAGGTATTCTAATTACAATGTTCTTAAGAGTCATAGGATTAACTCAATAACCCCAAACTATGATATATATTCTTAAAATATTACTTAGGGCTGAAAACTTTAAGATCCTAACCTTCAAAACTAAATCCAAGCAATCTGATCCAAGGTATAGTCATATTTTGTCCAAGGCAATGATTCCATTTATTGATCGATTATCACTCCAAGATCCATGCCCTAAATCCAATATGTATGGATGTGATCTAATCATTATTTAATCCAGGCATGATTATTATCTTAAGTCCACCATCTTACTATGATTCCTCTGTAGACATGTATCTCAAAAGTTTCAGATCCAAAATTCCTCATAAATTAACCGTCAGATAATTCGACAATGATCCTCTCAATTATTCTTTTTCGTCCAAATAATCAAGTCAAGTCCTCAATATATCTATCCTCAATATAAACCAAGAATAGTCTAATAAGGCATGATCAAACAGGGCAGAGTAGGGACGATGACTATACGGATGGGAGAGTCACATCAGGGTGACGGTTCAAGGGTTCTCAGGGAAAGGATTATACAAGTATGAAGTCAGAGAAGGGAGTCAATGACCGCTCACTCAGATAATTTTCGTGGATGATTATCATATATGTGGCCTGATTGCATATATGACATATAACTAACCTGGCTCTGATACCAACAAAACCATGTCACGCCCCGCTTCCCAAAATATGGAATACGAGTACGTGACGATGGCCAGCAGATACTCGCGAAGAGTGAAATCTCTTCCATGAGTACCTTAGGCTGTCAATAATAAGCAGGATAGCACAAATATATGCACATACAACCAAGCACAGACATAAAATCACATATATGAAAAACTGAATCATAAACAATATCATTCACTATATCTGAATAAAACAAGTCAAGAAAGAAAACTGAACTCACCGGAAACAGTGGAACCAGGATATGATCTACGAAAAACTCTCTATACCGGCATCCAGATCTAAATACTGAAAAATAATGTAAAGGTCCGTCAGAAGCGGACTAAAAAGAGTACACGAAACAGGAAGAAGAGAATATGAAAATGTAGTAACAGTAAGTAGGACATAAGATCAATATATTTGAAAATATCAAGAACTGAATTTAATAACAGTAATAGAAATAATCAGAAGATAGATCATGTACAATAAGACCGTGCATGTATGGTGCGACATGTATATAATGAACATGAAATATCTTGGACAAGTAATTGTCGTGTAGTATAATTACTTGAACATGAGATCATAAGATAAAACATCATGGTAGGTCCAGGAACTTCATGTAGTCAGTATAATGCATGTCACACGAGTCTCAAGTGTCAGTATCTTGAAAATACATGTCAGGTACTAGATCACTGAAGATAATGACGGATATGATGCAAGTGCATATGTTTAGCATATTTTATTACTCTAACTAATGCAACCATCCTGTGGCCTATCCCACAGGACAACTGCATATCAAACAAGTGATGCATTAGTGGATCATGAAAGTAGGAAGAAATAGTTCACTGTACTCAGGTATCATGTAACATGTAATAACAAGAGCGCACATAAATAACAAGATCACGTGTGGCATCCAAACCAATAAGGGCCGCCCTTTCAAGCACACCTCCCTGAATTTTTCCTGCTACAGTCTCCCCCAATAACCCCGGTTTGATTAATTTTATTAACTAAATGTAAATGCAAACAGTGTGTTACTCAGGGTTACAGGATCAGAAATCGGACCAAAATATCAGTGATAGATAGTGGATATAATGTGTACCAAGATCACGAGACAATGTAACTAGTGACAATAACAAGTGATAAATATAAAGTTATGCAAGTGATACTAGATATATGCAAAGTAGTGCAAGTGATATCAGATAAATGCAAAGTAGTGCAGGTGATGTCAGTATCATGTAATCCAAACGTCATAATAAGTCGGTCTTGATCATATGTCCATAATCCAACAAGTATCCTCGAATAATTTCTCAAACTATAAAAGTTGATTTCCTCGATTAATTTTAAGTAATATCAGGATCACAATATCAATCGATATACAATCTTACCTATCCATTATTATCTAGTTATCCTCAAGATCCAGATCAAAGTGTTTGTCATGATCAGTATAAATTTCATGTCAATAAATCAGTCTACCACATACAATCAATCATGTCAATTTAAGTTGGATGCATGTATGTACAGGAATAGGATGCAAACATGATATGTAAGGTAATGAAACATGATCACGAGACAGTATCAGTAATAATATCAAGAATAGAATAATTAGTCATATAATCGGAAGAGAAAAGCTAATATGTAAATATGATCACAGGATAGTATTGATGATCATGCGATATGATAAACATGATTTATAATTAAGAGGCAGAATTAAGATCAAGACGAAAGTCAACGAGAAGAGAATCGTGTACACTTGCCTGATGTCGTTGGAATATGAATTCCCGTAACTGCAATCGGCTCTGGGTAAAATTCGCGGCCTAAATATTGCGTGAATTAATTAGAGACTTAACATATTCTTATTCAGCGATAAGTTAAATAAGAAAGTAATTTTTTTTTACTATTTATTATAATTTTGGTTAGTTAATATTTCGAAATAATTCAATTTCTAAATTTATGGCAACTATTTAAAAATATGCTTTCATGATAAAATACATGCATAAAATAATAAGTTGATGAATAATATTTACATATTAATGAATTATGAATTTCATATTTTTTTGTGCTATTTAGAAATTTATTGGTTATTTTTAAATAAATTATCATTGTATAGTAATTACAAAAATATTTAATTTCATGTTATTCTAAGTAATATTACATCAAAATAATTTTATAGAGTTTTAAATTTAGTTTGTGATTTTCTGTGAATTTTCTGGAATTTTCTGTGCATTTTCTAGAATTTTTTTGAATTAAAATAAACCTAAAAATCAATAAAATAAATAAAAAGCTTAACGGGTCTGGCATGGTAATGGGTTTGCGTCTGGTTTGCTACAGTAAATGCTACAATAATTTTTCTACTTATTTTTATTTTATTTATCTCTTTTCTTTTTCTTTTTCTTTTTCTTTTACTTTTTCTTTTTCCTTTCTTTCTTTTTTCTCTTTTTCCCTTTTTTTTATATTGGGTCGGGTTCGGGTCTGTAAAAACGGACCCGAACCTGGGTCAGTTGTTAGACCTGCTGGCCTGGCAGACCAGACCTGGTCTGGGCCAGGTCTGGCTGAGCTGGCCAGACCGGGCCAGGTCTTGACCTGGCCTGGCTCGGCCAGGACCCGCTCTCGGCCTGGTCCTGGCCGAGAGCAGCAGCAGCTGCTGCCGCCCTCGGCCAGAGGCCGAGAGTTTGTTTCCTTTTTTTGATTAAAATTGAACATTAAAATAAATTAAAAAATATGATAAATACGATACATGTCTTAGATGTTTCTAAATATTTTTGTTAGAATTTTAAAACTAGGTTTTTCGAAATGAAATTAGTGATTACATTAGTGTATGTTACATGCTCTATGAAATGCCAACCAGAACTAAAATCTATGACAACGTAAAATAACTTATCCGTAATGCTTCACTTCAGTCTGAATCGTCTTCCAGCACCTTAGAGTCTTGGGAGAGAAGGTATCCATGCTCATGCAAGGGGTGTGTGCCGCCTTAGGGTCGCGTGTGGCCGTTGACGGTGGATCCCGTGGACGACGATGGACACTCGCCGAAGAGGATCGGCTGCTGTCGGAGATCACAGAGGCTGGAGGAGGGGCTCCGGACGGAGAAGATGCGGTGCTCGGGATCTCTCAGGAGGGACTCGCGGTCGCCGGCAGGGAGATGGAGCTCCGGGGGTTCGACTCGGCCAAGGGGGCTGCCGTGGCGTGTAGGGTCACAGCGAAAGGGAGCATGGACAAGGGGGTAGCACCATGGAAGCTCGGCCAAGGCCTGGTCGTGGGCTGCAGCGCAAGGAGGAAGGGATGCGGTTGTGGAGTCGGCAGCACGCGCGGCTCGACGGAGAAGTTGCGGACTCGACGACGGAGGATGAGGATGGCCAGCGGAGCTCGCCGGAGAGGCCGTGGGCCTTCTCGCGCTTGCCGGCGGAGCGCCGTGAGTGTTCTGGTGAGGCCACGGAGTGCCCAGGGAGGGGATGTAGAGCTCACTGTTGGCCCAAGGTTACAATCACCCAGTTTTGGAGTTTTGATGATTACAAAACATATATAGTTATTTGTACTAATCATATTTTAGTGTTTAAGTGTGTTTCAGGGTTCTAAGGATTCAAGATGTTTTCTTCCCTAAAGGAAGGTATTTTTGACTCAAGTTGACTCAATTCGGGATCAAGGATTTAGGCTATTCAACAATGCATATGGAGAAGCCCAAATTGAAGATCTTGTAGTCACCTAGAACCATTGTAAGAATTAGTATGTTAAAGAGTAAGGTTATGATAAGTTGGCTCAAGAAAACACACACACATTTTCACTTTTCAAAAATACAGGTTTTATTTTGGTTAGTTGGATTAGGTACATGTCTTGATTGATATACATGTCTCAAAATATTTCATATTTTTATATCTAGTGTAAGACATGTATTTCAACTCCTATAGCATGTTACTCAAATCTCAGACCATTTTAAAATATTTCCAAAATTCTTCAAAGTTCAAAAAATATTTCCAAAATAAATCTGTTTCAGGCCTAACGGTCGACCCGGCGGTCGACCGGATCTATTCAGGCCAGATTGGTCGACCGGACTGGTCGACTGGGCCTTGTGGCCTTGGCGTACACGTCGTGCACGTTTGCCGGTCGACCGGGCCAGTCGACCGACAGACCTTGTGGTCGACCGACCTTCGACCGACTGCAAGACCCTTAGTCTCGGGTTTTGTCGGTCGACCGGCCCGATCGACCGACAGTTCAAAAATTTATTTTTATTTAAAGCTGCGGTCGACTGATCGGTCGACCGAGTCCAACGGCTCTTTTGCCATATAGACTGCCGGTCGACCGGCCCGGTCGACCGCCAGCCACCAGCAACCCCCAACGGCTATTTTCTTGGAATCTGTTTTCTGTTTTGATTTTAATGTTTCTTTCAGCTATCTCTGATTTTCTTGTGGTTATAATCTGACCTATTGACCTAGATTAAATGATGAAATGCTTTTAGCAAATCCTTATAAATAGATGTCATTGGTCCTTTGTTGAATACAAGAAAAATCCCCATTGTTTTTAAGTTTCAAAAGAAAAGAAAAGTTTTCAAGCATTCATTATCTAAAGTGCTTTCTTTGGTTAAAGTTTTCAGTTGTTTTCCAAGCTCTTTTTACTTCTTTACAATTGAAATTTTTCTCACTTCACTTCTTGAACCAAAAAATCATCTCCACTCTATAAGAAGTTGTAAGAGAGAAATTTGTGGTCTTTTGATCACCAAGTTACTTGTATTTCCTTATGTTGAGATCCCTCTTGTGTAGAGGTTGGATTGGTTGGAGTTGGGTACTCCGGTCTTGTGTAGACCAAGTGTAATCCCCTTGGGTGTAAAGGTTCCAGTGTGAAAATTTTCTTTGCGGATTTAGTGAAAATCCTTCACGGTGGTGGAGGCGGGGACGTAGAGCATGAAAAACACCTAGAGGGGGGGTGAATAGGTGTACTTGCTAATCTAGGAACTAAATGCGCTAAATGCGGAAGCTAATGCAAATTTTGCAATCACACTTAATACAACCAACAAGTGTAGCCGAATTCCCCGTGAAGGGCTCTGGACTAACTCCTCTTGATTCCCCTTGAATGGGTTGAGGTGCTATGTGAAGCTCTTGTGGTTAAGTATAAGTGAGGCACACACACAATCAAGCCAAGCATATAAGGATGAATAGCAATATGAAATAATGCAAGGCAACACAAGCAAGTATGATGATATGATGTGAATGATGCTTTGCACAATATAAAGAGAGAGAGAGTTGAGAGTCAAGTGGATCAAACGCAAACAACAAGATATGTTTCGAGGTTCGAGCACCTTGCTCTACATCCCCGCCTACACCACCGTGTAGGATTTCCAATCCACTATAACGTCCACCGAGGACTCCCACCGAGGGAACCTTCACCGAGAAGGATTTTTACAACAAGGGAGTACCGAACTCCTCTCTCAAACACCACCTCACAACCGAGGGGTAGGCCCGTAGCCAAACAACAACCAAACACAATCACCTCTACCGAAGAGGGATCCAAACACCACTCCGATCAACCTCTACCAAAGAGGGATACACAAACCAAACTCCACCTCTCACTAGAGGGAGCAAACCAATCACCCGATCACCTCTACCAAAGAGGGATACACAAAGAACAAGGGTGTTTACAACAAGTGGTTCCAAAGACCACAAACAATCTCTCTTCTTTTCTCTTTTTTCACAGAACAAATGATCCAAATAGAATAGGATAGAAGATAGCTCAAGTGTGGAAAAAACTAGGTGTTTTTGGAAACAAGCAACAAAGAAAAACTACTTGGGAAATCTCTTGTAAATGATAGAAAATGAAAATCAATACAATCCCCCAAAACTCTAGTTTTCTTTGATTTTCCAAAAACCCAAAACAATAAAGATGAGAAGTTTAAAGCCCAAAAACTCTTTTTAAAACTTGTTTTAAACTCAGGAAAACTTGAAATTTTTCTCTTGTAAAAACCTTAGCTAAAACCCCCAAGAGTTGGGGTATTTATAGCCCAAACAGAAAACTAGTCGTTAGGCTGATGTGGCAGCCTGACAGGCGACCGGTCGACCGGCCCGGTCGACCGCAAACGGTCAGAAATATGACCGTTGGGCAAACACGGTCGACCGGCACGGTCGACCCAAACAAACAGAGAGCACTGCTCTCAGACCCAGTCGACCGCCTTGGTCGACCGTCCCAGTGCTGCAAAACGTGCACAGATCTGTGCACGTCGGTCGACCGGCCCGGTCGACCGACTTCACCCCAAGTCGACTAAGTCAGTTGACTAGTCGACTGGTTGAAGCCTGGAACAGAAAACTGGGTCAGAAAAACAGTTTAAAAATATTTTGAAAAATCTTTTAAGTCTTCTAAAAATCCACAAAACTTGTTTTAACATTTTATATTGAAACACAAACTTGTGATAAAAATTTCAAGATATATATCAATCATATCAATTCATTTTTGAGTCTTACAAATTTTATCAAAAACAAAACTTGTATTTTTATCAACTTGATTTTTCAATACATGAATAGGAAAGTCAAAATAAGTTTGTCTAGGAAGTTAAATGCATGTATGTATATCTAGAACATATCTAATATACATAAAAACTATTTAAATTTATTTTGATCAAACTATTCATGAAAACCAAATACAAAACATAAATCTTGTGTGTGTTGTGCACTTGAGCATATCAACTATACTAAGCTTTACAAATGGATCTAAAACACACTAAACTATGGATACCTAAGTCTTCTTGACGATCTTCATCTTCAAGGCGACTCGATCCACAAACACCGTGATCCATGAGCTAGGCAAGGTATGATCTTGATGCTTTGGCCCTGGAATCATCATGAAAAGCTTCTAAACACCTTTGTTGAAGCTAATCACCAACTAATATCTTGCTAATAATCTGAAACTTAAAATCACAAGAATATTAGTAAACATAACTACATGAGTTAAGCATCATCAAAACTAGGGTGGAAAGCCTTTGGGCCAACAATCTCCCCCTTTTTGATGATGACAAAACTCATGGAGTTATATATGCATGGATTAAAGTTAAGCTTCAAAGAAGCTCCCCCTTAACTCATGCATAAACAAATAAACAAAGATATGCAATGAATGTACATAAACATGTATGCATCAACATGCATAAAACACATGAACATGTTCTAGAAGCTCTAGATACCAATTAAATTAATAAAACATTAACAAAAACACTAGATGCTCTAGATACCAATAAAACTTAATATATGCAAAAACATAAGTATGCATATAAACACAAATTATTCTCCCCCTTTTTGTCAATCATCAACAAAGGGGTAAACAATCAAAACAATAAATAAAATGAGGGGTAAAAATCTTTCTCCCCCTTTTTGTCAATCAAAATAATAAAATAATGTTCTCTCCCTTTTTGTCTAAAAACAAAAACAAGATCAATAAGGGGTGACAATCAATTAGGATATCAATTGAAAATATGTCAATGAAGCATCTTGATACCAATTGAAAATAAACAAAGATCAATAAATATTATAAGTTATATACATTCATGAAGAGGAAGACGCTAAGTTAGCTTCCCTACACATATGCATTACATGAAGGAGGGATGTTAAGCCCTAATTCACATAACACACATTATGTAATGCATAAGAGGAGATGTGAAGCTCCCCCTACACACGTGTACCACATAAAGAAGAGATGTTAACCTCTTCAATACAAGATACACTCATCATGAATCTATATGTAGAAGAGATGTTAAGCTCTCCTTGCATATAGTCAATATAAATCAAAACTTTTGTATTATAAAAATTTTTTTAAAAAAAAATTTTGAGATACCAATTTAAATTTTTCAAATAAACAACTTGATATCAATTGAAATTAACCATTATTATTTTCTATCATAAAGCAAGGGAGTGAAAAACTAAATACCAATTGAAATATGAAAATCGAATTTTCTCCCCCTTTATGAAATACCAACAAAAACTATGCGTAGGCTTGAAATGGGATACCAATTGAAAACTAAATCAATTGAAATGAAGTTGAAGTACAAGCTCTAGCATAAACAAAATTTGTGCTTAAGGTATAGAAATATAATAGCACAAATAAAACAAGTATATGTGTATGAAATAGAATGAGTACCAATCACTAATAGATGATACCAATTAAAAATATACATACACAATAAAATATGAGTATACAAAAAGATCAAAATGATACCAATTTACATAACAACAATAGCATGTGTATACATCAAATTACTATACCTCCCAATCATGGTTCAAGTTTTAAATGATTTTCATTTTAAAGCATACATGAACATGATCTCCCATCCATCCTCCCATAGAGGGTAGGGGTTTTCAAAAATAGATTTGAAAATAAGCTTTGTTTGAAAAACTCTACGAAATGAAGAATACCGTAACTAGTTAAATGAAAAATCTTGTTAACTAGTACGAAATCCTTCAAGCAAGGAATAAAACAAAATAGTTTTTCATAAAACTTGAAATCCACATGATAATCAACACTCTAATTTAATTAGGCATAAATATGACTCATGAAAACAAAACATGAGTAAAAATAGAAAGTGAGTGTACAAATAAAGTGTGGATATCATAATCATGAAAAAAAAAATTCATTAAGCTCAATTATTCCTTAAACATGAAAACATGAAAATCATTAAAACTTATTTAATCTTCAAGGTATATGTATGTTTTATACAAATTAAAGTATACATACATATCCAAACACAACGAGTCCACAAAGATATATGCATGAAGGCACGTGGCTCAAAAAGGATGTATATGTATAATAATAATTTGGATAAAATAGACATATACATGAAGTTAAACAAATAAACACGAAGTCAAGAAAATCTTCACCAAAACAAATTTCATTTCAAGGTATATGTATGAATTGTCAACACAATAAGTATACACACATATCCCTAAACACAATTGAGTCCATATATAGATTTGCATGAAAGGCAAATGACTCAAGGGTATACATGTATATCTTAAAGTTTGGCAAAATACACATATACATGAAGTGAAACACACAATCATAAAACAAATCCTAAATAGGAATACAAGTTTAAAATGTATGAATCATCAAAACTAGACTATACTAGCACATCTAGTGGGTTCAAATAAGCATTCATGCTCAAACATATATAGATTTATTTGTGGCCCACTATATGCACAAGTATATACCTAGTCTTAATGAAAACTAACATTCAAACATATATTCAAAACATGAAGCATCAAAAACAAGATAAAAATAAACTTAAACATGATTATTATGAATATCCACATGTTATTAGAATATGATATACGCAATAGCAACCATATAGTGAGAACACAAAAGAATTTATCCATATTAAACATGGGTGTCTCAAAATAACTAAACATGTATATCAAGAATCTAATTAAACATGGCATTTTCATACTAATCACTAAGCAATGAAACATGCTATAAACAATGAATATTAAAGGCATGTAAACAATAAATAGGAGTTAGGAATCGTTACCAAAACCTAGAGGGCAACTCTCCTTGTCTCCAAAATATGGTGGTCATCTCCACCAAACTTCCCTTGAAAGTGATGCATCCAATAGATTTCCATGAAGCTCGGAACGCATCCACTCCAAGGTACGGCAACTCTCACGTCATGTGAGAGCCCACACCTATATCAAAAACAATAGGAGGGGTGGTCTTTGGTACCCATACTCTTTTGGGTCCATGGGGGTTAGTACCTTCTCTAACCCAAACAAAATTCTTTGCTAAATTACAATCATGTATATAATCAAAATAAAATTTAGCAAGGTGGCCCTTACGTCCACAATGTGTACAAGTGTACACTTGAGCATACGTGTGATGGTGTCCGTGGGAAGCATGTGTATGCCGTGGAGGGTGTGCATGAATAGATGAAACTTGTTTCTTTCGAAACAAAGTTTCCAAACGTGTATGCCCAACAACACATTGGCTCAAAGTGGAGCCCAAACAATCTACACTCTTCTTAAGCATGGATATATCATTGTTGATCAAAGAAGAAGTGTGGCATGCAATAGGTGAGGTGTGTGATACTACCCTAGCATGACAAACATGTGCATCAATCTTATTTTATAAAACAACATTTTTATTTAAACACACATCCAAGTCATTTGAAATAGAAATTATTTTGTTTTTCAAAGCAACATTCTCCTTTAAAACAAAATCAATTTTTGAAGACAAAACATCATTATTTTTCACAAGAGTTTCACAATCATTTTTAGATTTTAAAACTTTGTTTTCTTTTAGGGTAAGATCAAGTTGAGACCTTAATGAATCCCTTTCATTAGAAATCTCCTCCTTTTCTTGCAAAACAACATCAAGTCTAGCAATCAAATTTTATTATCATTGTTCAGGCCTAGACTTTTCTTTTTCAATAAGTTATATTTTTCAATCAATTTTTCACAAACAATTGATAGTTCTTCATTTAAAGCATGGGGATCAACAAAATCATTTGAAGAACTAGCACAATCATCATTATCTAAGTGGGGTTCCGAATGTACCTCAAGGGAGTCATTCCCTTGGATCATTAAGCATTGAGACTCGGATTCTCCACTAGACTCCTCTTCTTGTTGGATAGGCGTTTGAAGCTT
This sequence comes from Agave tequilana, assembly GCA_038442645.1. Classification (NCBI taxonomy): domain Eukaryota; kingdom Viridiplantae; phylum Streptophyta; class Magnoliopsida; order Asparagales; family Asparagaceae; genus Agave; species Agave tequilana. Next base: position 75,884 of record JAVJIF010007552.1, read on the forward strand.
GGAGGAGGTGGTTGTTGTCAACAAATTCCACACTGCAAAGGCGGAATCAAAGTTAGAAATACGCATAAGATAATCTTTAGGCAATGTGCTTCTAATGGTCTTAAGGGCTTGTGCATTGGCCCCTATATGCTTGCGATCTCCAAGATAGCATTTCTTGGTGGCCGCAAGAAAGACATGCAAACCTAGGGTCTTTAGGTACATGGACATCCTATACTTCCAAACAACAATGTTGGAAGGGTCAAAGCTAGGTGGGGTCATGAAGTCCATGGTAAACTATATGAGTGTGCAAACAAGCAAATGCAAATAATAGATTAGCAAGCAAATGGATCTCACTCCTAGGATGTTAAGCCTAAGTATCAGGAGCACTAGCTCTGATACCAATTGAAAAACACCTAGAGGGGGGGTGAATAGGTGTACTTGCTAATTTAGGAACTAAATGCGCTAAATGCGGAAACTAATGCAAATTTTACAATCACACTTAATACAACCAACAAGTGTAGCCGAATTCCTCGTGAAGGGCTCTGGACTAACTCCTCTTGATTCCCCTTGAATGGGTTGAGGTTCTATGTGAAGCTCTTGTGGTTAAGTATAAGTGAGGCGCACACACAATCAAGCCAAGCATATAAGGATGAATAGCAATATGAAATAATGCAAGCCAACACAAGCAAGTATGATGATATGATGTGAATGATGCTTTGCACAATATAAAGAGAGAGAGTTGAGAGACAAGTGGATCAAACGCAAACAACAAGATATGTTTCGAGGTTCGAGCACCTTGCTCTACATCCCCGCCTACACCACCGTGTAGGATTTCCAATCCACTATAACGTCCACCGAGGACTCCCACCGAGGGAACTTTCACCTAGAAGGATTTTTACAACAAGGGAGTACCGAACTCCTCTCTCAAACACCACCTCACAACCGAGGGGTAGGCCCGTAGCCAAACAACAACCAAACACAATCACCTCTACCGAAGAGGGATCCAAACACCACTCCGATCAACCTCTACCAAAGAGGGATACACAAACCAAACTCCACCTCTCACTAGAGGGAGCAAACCAATCACCCAATCACCTCTACCAAAGAGGGATACACAAAGAACAGGGGTGTTTACAACAAGTGGTTCCAAAGACCACAAACAATCTCTCTTCTTTTCTCTTTTTCCACAAAACAAATGATCCTAATAGAATAGGATAGAAGATAGCTCAAGTGTGGAAAAAACTAGGTGTTTTTGGAAACAAGCAACAAAAAAAAACTACTTGGGAAATCTCTTGTAAATGATAGAAAATGAAAATCAATACAATCTCCCAAAACCCTAGTTTTCTTTGATTTTCCAAAAACCCAAAACAATAAAGATGAGAAGTTTAAAGCCCAAAAACTCTTTTTAAAACTTGTTTTAAACTCAGGAAAACTGAGAATTTTTCTCTTGTAAAAACCTTAGCTAAAACCCCCAAGAGTTGGGGTATTTATAGCCCAAACAGAAAACTAGCCGTTAGGCTGATGTGGCAGCCTGACAGGCGACCGGTCGACCAGCCCGGTCGACCATAAACGGTCAGAAATGTGACCGTTGGGCAAACACGGTCGACCGGCACGGTCGACCCAAACAAACAGAGAGCACTGCTCTCAGACACGATCGACCGCCCAGGTCGACCGTCCCAGTGCTGCCAAACGTGCACAGATCTGTGCACGTCGGTCGACCGGCCCGGTCGACCGACTTCACCCCAAGTCGACTAAGTCAGTTGACTAGTCGACTGGTTGAAGCCTGGAACAGAAAACTGGGTCAGAAAAATAGTTTAAAAATATTTTGAAAAATCTTTTAAGTCTTCTAAAAATCCACAAAACTTGTTTTAACATTTTATATTGAAACATAAACTTGTGATAAAAATTTCAAGACATATATCAATCATATCAATTCATTTTTGAGTCTTGCAAATTTTATCAAAAACAAAGCTTGTATTTTTATCAAACTTGATTTTTCAATACATGAATATGAAAGTCAAAATAAGTTTGTCTAGGAAGTTAAAAGCATGTATGTATATCTAGAACATATCTAATATACATAAAAACTATTTAAACTTGTTTTGATCAAACTATTCATGAAAACCAAATACAAAACATAAATCTTGTGTGTGTTGTGCACTTGAGCATATCAACTATACTAAGCTTTACAAATGGATCTAAAACACACTAAACTATGGATACCTAAGTCTTCTTGACGATCTTCATCTTCAAGGCGACTCGATCCACAAACACCGTGATCCATGAGCTAGGCAAGGTATGATCTTGATGCTTTGGCCCTGGAATCACCATGAAAAGCTTCTAAACACCTTTGTTGAAGCTAATCACCAACTAATATCTTGCTAATGATCTGAAACTTAAAATCACAAGAATATTAGTAAACATAACTACATGAGTTAATCATCATCAAAACTAGGGTGGAAAGCCTTTGGGCCAACAGAGCAATGGCTTGAACCTCAAAATAAATTACTTGTGTTTGCGATTGGTTTTCTTATTGCTTTCATTGCTTTACTTTCCTAACTTGTGATATTGTTTGTTTGCTCTTCATCATTTCAATCATTTCATTGACTTGCATTTTTCGGTCTTTACTCATCTCAACAAGAAAGCAATTACGCGCCTCAACTCATAATCTAGAGGAATCAAAGAGGAGAAGTTCTAGAGCCCTTCACGGGAAATTCGGCTTCAATTTTTTGTTTTGAGTGACCGTTTGCATCATTCATATTTACTTGTTTAAAAAGATCACTAGATTAGCATTAACACCTATTCACCCCCCTCTAGGTGTTTTTCAATTGGTATAAGAGCTTTGGTCTCTAGGCTCTTGGCTTAACAACCTTAGAGAGATCCTATATTGCTAATCACTCTATTCATATTTCATCCTTATACACTTAGTAAAAATGGTCGAAGGAATTAAGATCCCACCCAAGTTTGATGGCCTTAACTTCCCAATATGGAAGATTAAGATGACCGTGTTTTTGCAATCCTTAGGGAGCGAGGTTGCAAAGGCAGTGACTAAACCATTTAGCGCACCCCTTGGTGATGAGGACACTTGGTCCGAAATTATCACGAAAGAGTTTGACGCTAATGCTAGGGCACACTATGCCTTACTTCAAGCTCTTAATGATGATATTTCTAGAGTCATTCATTGCAAATCCGCATATGAGATTTGGACTCACTTACTTGTCACTCTTGAGGGAACTTCACAAGTAAAGAGGGCCAAAATTGACCTTCTTCGTTCCCAATATGAAAACTTTTCCATGCAAGAAAATGAAACCATAGATGATATGGTTACAAAATTTACAAAGATTACTAATGATCTTTCTTCTTTAGGTGACGGCATTGATAACGACCAAAAAGTGAGGAAGATCATCCGTGCACTCCCTCCATCTTGGGAAGTCAAAGCCACAACTTTGAAGGAGCTCAATGACAAGGAAGAAATGGAGCTCATCGGTCTCATTGGGAATCTCAAGACCCATGAGATGGAAAGAAAAGCAAGAAAAGAGATGGCTCCTCCCAAGAAGAAAGTAATTGCCTTCAAGAGCTCTTCCACCTACTCCGACGAAGACGATGAGGAAGAGGATGATGAAGATCTTTCTCTTCTTGTAAAGAACGTTCGGAGAATGTAAAATAAGGCAAAGTTCCAAAATAGAAGGAGATGGCAAGGTAAAGAAAAGAGGAAAATCATTTGCTTCAATTGCCGGAAGCCGGGTCACATTATTGCGGAATGTCCGAAAAACAAAGGTAAACCCTCCATCTCCAAGAAGCCATACAAAAAGAAAGCTTTAAAGGCTACTTGGGATTCGGAAAGTGAATCCGATGAGGAAGTCGACACCGCCAACATGTGCTTCATGGCAAATGAAAGCACAAGTAAGGTAACTCCCGATACATCTATTGAAGATTGTGAACTATCTATAGATGAATTAGGAGAAGCTTTTGAAGAACTATCTCATAACTATGATTTTCTCAAAAAGAAATACTTAAAAATGAAAAAGGAAAATGAATCACTTAACCACAAAGTTTTCATTCTTACAAAAGAAAAGATGAATTGTTTTCAACTCTCACTTTTACTCAAAAGGATTTTGATGGCTATAAAATTTCTTGCAAAGGTAAATTTTCACAAATTGATGAGAATGAGATTTCCATGCTAAAGACAAAAATTGATTCATTAGGAGTAGTTTTGAAGAAATGTGAATTTGATAAAACTAGACTAGAGTCTATGTTTTCTAAGAAACATGTCCCAAAGAAACAATCACATGCTACTCACACTTATGTTCATAAATCATAACCTTTACATCATGCTAAGCACCCTAAACATGACCACACTCCACACACTCATCATGCATTTATGTATGGTAAAGTTTATGCATGTACATATTGTGGCCGTAAGGGTCATTTGGTTAAATTTTGCTATGATAGGATAAATGCATCGCATAATCATGTTTGGGTTCGGAATACTAACATTCAAGGACCCAAGAAAGTTTGAGTACCAAAGTCAACAAATTTGTTAAATGATGTAGGTACATTCCAAAGCCCAACGACGTAAGGAGCGGTGGTATCTTGATAATGGTTGCTCAAGGCACATAACTTGGGATATCAACAACTTTGCAACCCTATCAAGATACCATGAAGGTGGCACCGTCACCTTCGGAGATGACGCCAAAGAAAAAATCATTGGTATTGGTAATGTTAAACTTGGTACATCTCCTTTAATAGAAAATGTTGTTTTAGTTGATAGCCTCAAGCATAATCTCTTGAATGTTAGTCAACTTTGTGATAAAGGTTTTAATGTTGTTTTTGATGACTTGGCTTGTAGTATAATTGATAGACAAACTAATGCATGTATATTTTCCAGTTTTCGTGAAAACAATGTATACATGATTGATATGTCGAATATGCTATGCAATGCTACTTGTTTGAACACCTTCAATGATGACTCTTGGTTGTGGCATAGGAGATTAGGCCATATTTCTTTTAACCATCTATCTAGATTAAATAACAAGGAAATGGTGAAAGGTATTCCTTGCTTAAAATTTGAAAAGGACCGCATTTGCGATGCGTGCCAACTTGAGAAACAAACCAAGTCCTCTTTCAAATCACTCAAGGATATCATGACATCACGACCTTTGGAGCTGATCCATATGGATTTGTTTGGTCCTACAAAAACCAAAAGTCTAAGTGGGAATCGTTTTGCTTTCGTTTTAGTTGATGATTTCTCTCGTTTTACTTGGGTTTTCTTTTTAAAACATAAAAATCAAGCCTTTTCACATTTTCAAGCATTTAAGAAAAGAGTTGAAAAGGAAAAAGATTCTTCTATTTTAAGAATAAGAAGTGATAGAGGTGGTGAATTCAATAACCAACCCTTTACCACTTTTTGCGAAGAACATGAAATTAAGCATGAACTATCTTGTCCTAGAACTCCACAACAAAATGGAGTGTTGAGAGAAAAAATCGTACATTACAAGAGATGGCTAGGACAATGATAAATGAGTACGGTCTCTCTCAATACCTATGGGCCGAGGCCATAAACACATCTTGCTACATATCAAATAGGGTTTTCTTATGCAAAAACACTTCTAAAACATCTTTTGAGATTTATTATTCAAGAAAACCAAATGTTTCATACTTTAAAGTTTTTGGTTGTAAATGTTTTGTTTTGAATATTAAAGATAATTTAGATAAATTTGATGCAAAATCATATGAAGCAATTTTTGTTGGTTACTCTAACACTAGTAAAGCTTATAGAGTCTTCAATAAATCATCTTTGACTATTGAAGAATCTATACATGTATAGTTTGAGGAATCTAATGTGTTTGTTGAGAATGTTGTAGAAATAGATTCTCTAAATGAATACATGGAGAAAATTACCTTGAAGGATACACCTACTCTTAAAGACGTGCCTAAAGTTGATGAGGAAAGTGAAGTTCAAGAAGTTGAAGTGGAACCATCACAACCACTTCCAAAGGATTGGATATTCACTCCATATCATCCCAAGGATCTTATTATAGGTGAAGTATCAAAAGGGTAGCTACTCGTTCTAAACTTCATGATCTTTGTGGAAACTATGCATTTATTTCTCATTTTGAACCAAAGAACATCCTCGAAGCTGAGGGCGACTTATATTGGTTGCTTGCCATGCAAGAGAAGCTTAATCAATTCGAGCTCAATCAAGTTTGGCATTTTGTTCCTAGGCCCCATGATAGGCCAACAATTGGTACTAAATGGATTTTTAGGAACAAGTTGGATGAGTTGGGTAATGTTATTAGGAATAAAGCTAGGTTAGTGGCTCAAGATTACACTCCGAAGGTATCGATTTTGAGGAAAGTTTTGCACCCGTAGCACGGCTTGAAGCCATACGGATGACACTTCATTTGCTTCATATAAAGATTTTAAACTTTTTCAAATAGATGTAAAAAGTGCTTTCTTAAATGGATTTATTGAAGAGGAGGTGTATGTTGAACAACCCTCCGGGTTTGTTAATCCTACACATCCGGATTTTGTTTTCAAACTAGAAAAAGCTCTTTATGCTTTAAAACAAGCCCCTAGGGCTTGGTATGAAAGACTTTCTTCATTTCTTATCTCTAATGGTTTTAATAAAGAAAAAATAGATACTACTTTGTTTAGCAAACATGTTGAAAATGATATACTTATAATTCAAATATATGTTGATGATATCATATTTGGTTCTACTAATGAAAATCTTTGCAAAGCTTTTGAATCATGCATAAAGGAGGAATTTGAGATGTCTATGATGGGCGAGCTTAACTACTTCCTTGGTCTCCAAATCAAGCAAAGGAAGGATGGGATTTTCATCAATCAAGCCAAGTACACGAAGGAACTTATTAAGAAATTTGGACTTGAAGGGGCTAAGACAAGCAAAACTCCTATGGCTACCACCACAAAGCTTGACAAGGATGAACAAGGTATAAATATAGACATTAAACTCTATCGTAGCATGATTGGTAGTTTGTTGTATTTAACAGCTAGTAGGTTGGACATTATGTTTTGTGTATGTCTTTGTGCTCGATTTCAATTGTGTCCTAAAGAGTCCCATTTGATTATGGTAAAACGCATTATTAGATACCTTAAGGGCACAATTGAAATGGGTTTGTGGTATCCAAAGACCGGACAATTTTCAATGACGAGTTTTTCGGATGCCGACTATGTGGGTTGTAGAGTGTATAGGAAGAGTACAAGTGGAACATGTCAATTTCTCGATAATTGTCTTGTTTCATGGTCTTCTAAGAAACAAAATTCGGTAGCCCTCTCAACCGTCGAGGTGGAGTATGTTGCGACAGGGGCTTGTTGTTCACAAGTCCTTTGGATGAAATATACTCTCCTTGACTATGATTTGGATTATGACCATATTAAAATATTTTGTGATAATATTAGTACTATTCATATGACTAAAAATGCAAATCAACATAGTAAGACTAAGCACATTGACATTCGGTATCACTTTATTAGAGATCATTATGAGAAAGGTGATATTGAAATTGATTATGTTTCTATCGATTTTCAACTTGCCGATATTTTTACAAAACCACTTGACTATAATAGATTTTCTTTTATTTGTGGTGAATTGAATGTTTGTGTTATGGATTCATGAAATTTTTAACAATGTTTACCCTTTTTGATGTATGACAAAAAGGGGGAGAAAAAGTTAGTTTATTGTTTTGTGTTTTGAGTTATTGTTTGTTTACTTTTGAGTTATATGTTTTGAATTATTATTTCTTTCTTATGCCAAGTTTTTGTTTTTTTACTTTTTGTAAACTTCATTCATGTATATAGCCATTCATATATATAGCATGATTTGAGGGGGAGCCTCCAAGCTTCTTTCCCATTTTTTGTTAAATAACTCATATGTTTTGTCATCATCAAAAAGGGGGAGATTGTTGGCCCAAGGTTACAATCACCCGGTTTTGGAGTTTTGATGATTACAAAACATATATAGTTATTTGTATTAATCATATTTTAGTGTTTAAGTGTGTTTCAGGGTTTTAAGGATTCAAGGTGTTTTCTTCCCTAAAGGAAGGTATTTTTGACTCAAGTTGACTCAATTCGGGATCAAGGATTCAAGCTATTCAACAATGCATATGGAGAAGCCCAAAATTGAAGATCTTATAATCACCTAGAACCATTGTAAGAATTAGTATGTTAAAGAGTAAGGTTATGATAAGTTGGCTCAAGAAAACACACACACACATTTTCACTTTTCAAAAATACAGGTTTTGTTTTGGTTAGTTGGATTAGGTACATGTCTTGATTGATATACATGTCTCAAAATATTTCATATTTTTATATCTAGTGTAAAACATGTATTTCAACTCCTATTTCAACTCCTATAGCATGTTACTCAAATCTCAGACCATTTAACAATATTTCCAAAATTCTTCAAAGTTCAAAATATTTCCAAAATAAATCTGTTTCAGGCCTAACGGTCGATCGGATCCATTTCAGGCCAGATCGGTTGACCGGACCAGTCGACCGGGCCTTGTGGCCTTGGCGTGCACGTCTGTGCACATCTGCCGGTCGACCAGGCCAGTCGACCGACAGACCTTGCGGTCGCCCGACCTTCGACCGACTGCAAGACCCTTAGTCTCGGGTTTTGTCGGTCGACCGGCCCGGTCGACCGACAGTTCAAAAGTTTGTTTTTGTTTAAAGCTGTGGTCGACCAACCAGTCGACAGAGTCCAACAGCTCTTTTGCCATATAGACTGCCGGTCGACCGGCCCGGTCGATCGACAGCCGCCAGCAGCCCCCAACGGCTATTTTCTTGGAATCTATTTTCTTTTGATTTTGATGTTTCTTTCAGCTATCTCTGATTTTCTTGTGGCTATAATCTTACCTATTGACCTAGATTAAATGATGAAATGCTTTTAGCAAATCCCTATAAATAGATATCATTGGTCCTTTGTTGAATACAAGAAAAATCTCCATTGTTTTTAAGTTTCAAAAGAAAAGAAAAGTTTTCAAGCTTTCATTCTCTAAAGTGCTTTCTTTGATTAAAGTTTTTAGTTATTTTTCAAGCTCTTTTTACTTCTTTACAGCTGAAATTTTTCTCACTTCACTTCTTGGGCCAAAAATTATCTCCACTCTATATGAAGTTGTAAGAGAAAAGTTTGTGGTCTTTTGATCACCAAGTGACTTGTATTTCCTTGTGTTGAGATCCCTCTTGTGTAGAGGTTGGATTGGTTGGAGTTGGGTACTCCGGTCTTGTGTAGACCAAGTGTAATCCCTTTGGGTGTAAAGGTTCCGGTGTGAAAATTTCCTTTGCGGATTTAGTGAAAATCCTTCACGGTCGTAGAGGCGGGGACGTAGAGCAATGGCTCGAACCTCGAAACAAATTACTTGTGTTTGCGATTGGTTTCCTTATTGCTTTTCATTGCTTTACTTTCCTAACTTGTGATATTATTTGTTTGCTCTTCATCATTTCAATCATTTCATTGACTTGCATTTTTCGATCTTTACTCATCTCAACAAGAAAGCAATTACGCGCCTCAACTCATAATCTAGAGGAATCAAAAAGGAGAAGTTCTAGAGCCCTTCACGGGGAATTCGGCTTCAATTTCTTATTTTGAGTGACCGTTTGTATCATTCATACTTACTTGTTTAAAAAGATCACTAGATTAGCATTAACACCTATTCACCCCCCTCTAGGTGTTTTTCACTCGCCACAGAGGAGCGCGTGGAGGCTGCCGGGGCATTGGGCACTGGTGTAGGAGTGTGCCAACAGCAGCAAGGGAAGGAGGAGGCTGGAGCTTGCGGCATGGGCGTGGAGAGGGAGCTCGGCCAAGTTTTTGAGGAAGGAGATAGTGAGGGAGAAACGAGAGAGTGATATAGGGGGGAGAGAGTGCGGTTGAGTGGGGGAGATGGAGAAGAGGGGAGGGATACGTGCGAGAATGGGAGGTGTGAGCAAAATAATTGGGTGCAGGTGGAGGACGTGGGGCTGTTGGTTGAAAGAGAAGGTAGGGCTTTCTGATGATTAAATAAATTATTTTGGCTTTCATGTCACAAGCCAATGTTACCGGGTGGTCTTGGCATGCAGAGTGGGTTTAAGTGGTCATTGTTTCGAAACTTAGAATAAGCAATCAAAGGAGTTTGGTTTTCATGTATTTTGAGAGAATAAAAGTGTAAGAAAATGAAGGTTTGAATATAGCGATTATCCCTTTTCTAATAACAACCGTAATAGCATCATGGTTGGTTCATTCAATTCCTTACTGGGAGTCACCGGTTTGAAACCTGTGAGACTCATTAATGGTTGTTCCTATTATATTTTTATTTTATTTTATTTTTTTTAAATTTTATTTTTTTCTTTTTCAATAAGTATTTAAGCATTATTTTTTCTGATTAAACTCTATTAATTCAGAAAAATCCTCAAAAATTCTTAAAATAAAAGATGTCATTCTGAACATTATTGTGAAGTTAGATCTCTAAAATTCATCTCCTATTATTAATTGAAAATCTCGGAGTCAGTCCGTGACACCGATCGACCCCAAAATTGAGATTCTTCTCCAATAATTCCCAAAATATTCCAAAATTTTAGAAAAATTCAAAATAATGGAAAATGATATTTTGAGCTAAAATGATCTCAATCCGACTATCAGGATGATTAAATCATCATCAAATATCAGTATTGACATACGTATATTAGGAACCGAGGGTTACACCATAGATGCACTTAAGCAAATACTTAGCAAAGAGCATCTTTCTATTGTTTCTCATTGTGATTCCGATTTTATAATATAGAACACATTGACCTCTCCAGAGTTATAAATGATAAACTATGTGGAGAAGGAATCTAGTGGAGATGAGTCCGACCAAGCTCGCTTCATGGTCCAAGGGATTGACTCCCATAAGGTAAAATCGGACACTCAATTAGATGATATTGCCAGTTCTTCATATGATGATAATGCTATGGATGCTCATGCTTAAATGAAGACCTTTCGTTATTTGTTAAAACTTGTTAAATTAATATAAACTTTTAAAAAAGAAAAATTTTGAATTAAAAGAAGAAAATAAAATTTTATTTTCTAAATTTGATAGGTTTTGCAAAAGAAAGTTGAGGTTTCCAGTGAAAGGGACTCATTGAAATCCCAACTTGACCTTGCCTTGAAAGAAAATGAATTTTTAAAATATAAAAATTATTTTGATCTTGTATGGAAAAAAATAAGGTTTTTTCTTCAAAATTAATTTTGTTTTAAAAGAAATGATGTTTTGAAAAACAAAATTGTTTTCATTTCAAAAGAATTGGATTTAGTTTCAAAGGAAAATATTTTTTTAAAAATATTTTTTCTTTTCATGTTTGTCATATTTCTAGTGCTCCATTTACTAGTAATAAACATGTTGCATGCTCCACTTCTTCTTCAATCATTGAAAATGATATTTGTATTTTAAAAAAAAAGTGTAGATTGTTTGGGCTTCACTTTGAGCCATTGTACCATGGATCATAAAAGATTGGAATCCATGTTTCGTAAGAAACATGCTCCACCTATGCATACACATAAATCACGGCATACACATGCTCATCATACTCATACACATGATTTGTATGCTTATGTGTGTACTTGTACACATTGTGGACGTACAGACCACCTTTTAAAATTTTGTTATGATAGGATTAACAATTTAAATTTTGCAAATAAATTTGTTTGAGTTAGGAAAGGTGCTCACCCTCTTGAACCCAAAAAGGTATGATTACCAAAATCTACCCCAATTTTATTTATTGTACCTGTGGGCTCTCACTTGACGTGAGGGCATTGATGCCTTAATGGTGGATGTGATTCGAGCCTAAATATCATATTTATGGATGCATCACTTTCAAGGGATGCTTGGTGGAAGGACCACCATGGTCTGGAGACATAGAAATTAGTTCATTGGGTTTGATAACTATCTCTAACTCCTTATTTTATTTATACATTAATGTTGATATTTTAGCATTATTGGTTTTCATGCTCATTATGTTTAAATGAAAAGCCTATGAAACTTATGATACACATGATAGTCTTAGAGATACACCCATGTTCATATGTATTTATATTTTGTGTTTTCACTATTGTTTAACTAATATTATATCCTAATTCAAATAGCACGTGCATTTAACCTAATGATCTGTTTTGTTTGTATTTTTATGCTTCATGTTTTGATTACATGTTTAGATGTAACTTTTACTAAAACTTGTATTTATACTTGTACAACTAGTGAGTCACATTTGATTATTATATGTTTGTACTTTATTGCTTATTTATGCCCATTAGATGTACTTATATAACCTTATTTTGATGATTCTTGCATCTTAACTTGTATTCCCTATTTTTGTACATGTTTTCATAAAATGTGTTTAGTTTCATATATATGTTAATTTTATCTAAAACTAACAGATATACATGTCTATCCTAGAGTCACTTGCTTTTCATTCAATATTCTTTTATGGACTCGTTTATGTTTGGGATATGTATTTATACTTTTAGTTTTGACAAAACATACATATATCTTGAAGCCTGTTTTGTTTTTGATAAAAATAATTTTTTTTAAAGTTTTGATGGTTTCATTTCAATTGAGTTTCAATGCCTTATTTTTATGATTATGTTGAATACATGATTTTTGTACACTCTATATATCTTGTATTTTCTCATGATTTTGATTCATGAGAACTATATGTGCTTTATAGGTTTTTTAGTGTCAATTCTCGTGTAGTTTTCATATATTATGGAATATATATTTATTTTTTTTCTTGCTAGAAGGATTTCATACTAGTTTTTAAAATTATCATAAAACTAGTTTCGTTATTCTTCAAATTGGTAGAGTTTTCAAATATGTTAAAACTATTTTCAATTCATATCTTTGAAGACTCCTACTAACCAAAAGGCGGATGGTTGGGCGATCATGCCTTGTGTACCCTATTGAATATCTTTCAAACATGTGCATGAATTGGGTGATAGGTATGATATACATGATTTCTATGAAAATTCTTTTTGTATGCTCATATTTTGTTTTTCTATATATGTATGCATCAAATTTTAAGTGGTATTTTTATTTTCATACATACATATATATAATTTAGATTGTACTTATTTTACAATGCCATATATTTTATTTAAGGTAAACGTTTATGCTAAACTTGACTTAATTGTAAGTGTTAATTGGTATCTTTACAAGCTTATGCATTAATTTCAATTGATTTTTTTTGTTATCAGAATGCACTTCATATTTCACTTACAATTGATATCAAAATGTACTTCAGTTATGAGATATACAGAATTTTTAAATGAAAATTCATTTTGTATGCTCATATTTTTTTTTGTATGGATTATATCTAAATTATTTTGCTCTGATATATACATATAAATATTTTTCTTTTGCTTTAAATATATATACCATATATTTTTAGCACAAATTATTTCTTACTAAGCTTGCTTTAGTCCTTAATGTCAATTATTTTTTTAATTGGTATCATATACAAGTTTATACATTATTTTTATTAGTATTTCATAATGGGAGAGAAAAATTCTTGTTTTATCTTTAAATTAGTTTTATTTTCAATTGGTATCTTACTCCCACTCTTTATGATGAAAAATATTTTATTTTTGTATATGCTAATATTTTCAATATCGGTATCAATAATCTTAAATTGGTATTACTCTCAATTTGGTATCTATATTGTAAAATAGTTTTATTGTTTACCTAAAAATTATTGCTTTTTACTTTCAATTGATTTCTTTCAATTGATTGTTTGCTATTGGTATCAAAATTTTGCTTCAAAATATATTTTGTTGGTATTGTTTGTTTGTCTTCACTCCTTTGTTGATGAGTGACAAAAAGAGGGAGAAAGATTTGTGAGTATATATGCATGCTTTATTTAGTGTTATGCATATACATATACATATACATATACATACATGCATACATACATACATATACATATATATATATATATATATATATATATATATATATATATATATATATATATATATATATATATATATATATATTGTTTATATATGTATGTTTTATATACAGACACACACACACACACACACACACACACATACACACACACACACACACACATATATATACATATATATATAGAGAAAAATGTATATCAGCCTGCGGCTGAGAGAACTCTCTCAGCCTGCGGTGACGTGGCTCAATTTTGTCACCCCACTAACTTGCGGCCCGCTTATCGGAAGAAGTTAAATTACTAAATACCCCTTATGAAAAGCTACTCTTTCGGTAACTTTCATTATTGTTTATTATTATTTGCCCACAAGACAATTTTTGGACCGCTCGTTGTCAGATTTAGGTTATTATTTATTATTATTTTCCCCCTTTTTTGCCGCTCATTATAGGATTTAGGTTATTGTTTATAAATTATTTACAGTGCAAATGTAAACAATGAACGACATTGCGACCAAGGTCGCATAAGTCTATAGTGCAAACATAGACATCTGCGACCATGGTCTACACTGCGACCAAGGTCGCAATCATCTACAGTGCAAATATAAACAACTGCGACCAGGGTCAATAATGCGACCAAGGTCGCATAAGTATACAGTGCAAACATAAACAACTGCGACCATGGTCGCATAAGTATACAGTGCAAATATAAACAACTGCGACCCGGGTATACACTGCGACCAGGGTCGCATAAGACTACAGTGCAAACATAATCAACTGCGACCCGGGAATTATAAAATGACGTTAAATACACTGTGATCATGGTCGCAGGACACTACAAGCATATTGAGACAACTGCGACCCATGTCACAGTATGTAATAAAAAAAGGACCTTTCATATACTGCGACCAACGTCGCATTCGTATAAAATAAAAGACCAAAAAAATTAAAACTCTACGATCTAAGTCGAACAGATCTGCAACTATAATTTTAACTACTGCGAACGAGTTCGACAAATAGTGTATGAAAAAAATTTGGCTTAAAAAAATATTAGCAAGGTCGCATACATATACATCGCTTTTTCAAAAAATACTGCGACCATGGTAAAAATAAAAGGAAATGTTTTTACATTAGGTAAAAAGTTGTGAGTGAGGGTATTTTTGGAAAATACAATATTGAGGTGACTGACATTAAATTAGGCGGGATTGTTCAGGTTTTTGTCCGCCAAAATTTATGACAGATTTGTGGATCTGATGTTGCCACGTCCCGCCGGCTGAGAGAGTTCTCTCAGCCGCAGGCTGAGGTACAGTAACCCCATACACACACACACACACACACACACACACACACACACACACATATATGTATGTATATAAAACATGCATATATAAACAAGATATATATATATATTGCTTTCATTTGGTATCTTGAGCTACATTGCATATCTTTATGTGGCAATTGATTATACATAAGTTAAGAGGTGCTTCTATGAAGCTTAACCTCAATGCATATATAACCTTATAAATTTGTCATTATCAAAGGGGTAGATTGTTAGCCCAGAGGCCTTTCACCTTAGTTTTAATGATGATTAACTTATGAAAGTTAGTTTACTAATGATCTTATATTTAATAAATTTCAGATACTGATCAAGATCTTAGTAGAGATTTGACTTCAACAAGAGATTCACAGTCAAAGTGTTGAAGTAAATAAGTGTTGATTCAAGAGCTCTCACCGTAACGATCGCATCAAGCTCACTTGAAAGAGTTTGGATCTAGTCATCTTGAAGATGAAGATCGATAAGAAGACTTCTATTTACTTAGTTTAGTTTTTATCTAGATCTTATATAAGGATAGAATAGTCTTGATATGCTCAAGTATACACACACAAAAGTTAAAGTAGTTTTTGGTTTCGGTATAACAGTTTTGGACTTTCAAGTTTGCATTTATGATTTTCATGAATAGATAGAATCAAAACAAGTTTTATATGGTTTATATGTATGTTAGATTTCATCCATATACATCTATGATTCATATTGTCTAAAAACTTATTTTGATGATTCTAGTTCATGTGTTACAAGTTTTGTTTTTAAACAAAACTTAGTTTTAGATTTATTGTCAAAAATATAGATATATCATTTACCATGTGAATTAGACTCTATCCATACATAATATGCTTCAAAGTGTTTAAATATCTTATTTTTGTATTTATACAAGTTTTGTAAACAGATTTCCATTTCAAAATCTAAGTTTTGAAAAATACCGTTTTTGGTTTAAAGCTTAATTTCTATATCACAAAAATATTTCAAATTGTTTGTAACATTGGTTGATCTTTGATCGGACATATTTGTATTTCAAGTGATTAAAGGAACTTATTCTTGTGGATTTTATATGATTTCATCAGATTTTATGGGTATTTAAAAGATCATGTTTTCAAAATCAAAACCCTAACTTGAGCCAACTGGCGGTCGACTGACCGGTCGACCGGACCAGATCTCGGTCGACTGGGTGGTCGACCGATGTGCACAAATACGTGCGCACAGCTCTAGCCATTGGGCCAATCGACCGTCTGGTCGATCGATCCAAAGAGCTTGCTTTCTGGATCTGGCCCCGGTCAACCGACCAGAGAGTTAACTCTTTGGTTCTGACCTCGGTCAATCGGGCGGTCGACCGACAGGCAATTTACCTTGGGGCGGTCGACCGGCCGGTCGACCGACAGCCCCAACGGTCAGAAATCTGACTGTTGGCCGATAGGCCGGGCGTTCGACCGATAGGCCATTCTGGGCCTGATTTGGATTCCAATGGCTATATTTTGGGAATCCTATAAATATTGGTTCCCTTGACCTGTTTCTCCCAAGATTTTTGAGAGCAATTTTTTCCATCTTCTTAAGGGGTTTTTAGCAAGTTTTCAAAATACATTTTTGTGTCAAAATTCTCTTATCTTTATTTGTTTCAAAGTTTTTAAAAAATCAAAGAAAATCAATATTTGGGAATTCTAGTTTTGTTCTTCATTTCTTTATCTATCAAGAAGTTTTTCCCAAGCATTTTTCTTTGTGTTTTCTTTTCCAAAATACTTTATTTTTCTTACATCTGAGTTATCAATTCACTACCTATCTATAGGATTTTGTTTTTGTAAGAAAAATGTTTGTGATCTTTCAAGATCACCAAGAGAGAGTTTGTGATCGTTGGATCACCAAGTTGTAAACTTTTTATTTGCTTTGGCTTTGCGCCTTGCCTCTTATATAGAGATGATTATATTAGAGAGAAGAGCTCTGTATTCCTAGTGTTGAGTTGTAATTCTTCGTGGAAGTCTCTTTGTGGAAGGTCCTGTGTGGACATAGTGAAAATTTTTCTGTGTGAAGGCAGAGACGTAGAGCAGTGACTCGAACCTCGAAACATATCTTAGTGCTTGTATTTGATCCAGTATCTCTCAACTCTATCTCTCTTATATCTTACACTGTTATTACTTGTTCATATTCATATACATGCTAGATATTATTTATGGGTACCCACACTTGTATTGAACCAAGAGAGCTTCTAATAGCACCTAAACTTTTAATTTAGAGGAATCTAGAGGAGTAGTCCTAGAGCCCTTCATGGGAAATTCGGGCTCACTCTTAGTTACACATAATGTGTTTGTAATTAAATTTTTAATTCCGCATCATTTGTCCTAGATTAGCTAGTATACTTATTCATCCTTCCTCTTGGTGTACTTTCACCATGTGATTCTTGAAGGCTGTTTTGTGGATGTCGTTTGTTGGCCCAAAGGCCTTTCACTCTAGGTTTGAGATGACTAACTTATGAAGTTATGTTACTAATGATATTGTGTTTATTAAGTTTTAGATATAGGTCAAGATCATTATTGGTATTTAGCTTCAACAAAGGACTAAAAGTCAACATTTGAAGCTATCACGTGTGTTGATTCAAGAGTTCGTGTGTCAAGATCGCATCAAGTACTCGAGATGGAGTCAAGCTCTTCGGATCGTGTTTCGATCGAGTCATCTTGGAGAAGAATATTGACAAGAAGACTTTGGTCTAAGTTTGTTTAGTTGTTTAGTTTATATCTTGTGTGAGGATAGTATAGTTTTGAATTGCTCAAGTTCACACGCACATAAGTTTTTGTTTAAAGAATTTATATTTTAATAAAATAAGTTTTATAGTTCGCAATATGTGTTGGATTCTATCCCCACATATTTGAGCTTCATATGTTTATAGAAACTTATTTCTATGCATTTTGGTTTTGGATTTCAAGAATGCATCTTTCAGTTTCATGAATAGATTTCATCAAAACAAGTTTACATGGTTTACTATGTATATTGGATTTCATCCATATGCATTCATGCTTCTTATGTTTAGAAAAATTACTTTGATGTATCTAGCATATGTGTTTAAGTTTTGTTTTTATCAAAACTTATTTTGGTATTTATTGTCAAAAATAGGTATATATTATTTACTATGTGTATTGGATTATATCAATATACATCATGCTTCAAACTTATTTCAGTAACTTATTTTTGTATTTATACAAGTTTATAGAAAAATCAGATTTTCAATTCAAAGTTTAGGTTTTGGAAAATATAGTTTTTGTTTAAGCTTTAATTTCTATACCTCAAAAATAGTTCACATATTTGTAATATATGTTGATTTTTGATGACACATATTTAGACTTCAACTTATTTGTATGAACTTATTTTTGTGAATTTTATTAGGATATATTGGAATTTTTATGAGTTTTTAAAGTTGGTTTTTAACTTTTAAAAATCTAATGTTTGGGCTGCTTATGGCCGACCGATCGGTCGATCGAAACATGGCTCGGTTAACCGGGCGGTCGACCGATGTTCACAATGTGCACAATCCTATAGCAGTCGACCAGGTCGGTCGACCGACTGAGAGACAGTTTGTCTCTGTTAGGTCGCAGTTGACCAACCGGTCGACCGACAGAGTCTGACTTAGGTGCGGTCGACCGGCAACCCCAACGGGCAGAAATCTGATCGTTGGCCGATCGACTAGGCGGTCGACCAACAAGCCAGTTTGGCCTGGGTTCTGCCTCCAACGGCTAGTTTTTGTAGAGCATATAAAAAGGGATTTTTGGGACTGGTTTTCACTATGATTTTATAAGAGAAATTTTATCAGTTTTCTAGTGCTTTATTGCTCATCTTCTAAAGAGTTTTAAAATAAGTTTTTGAGCTTCAAATCTAAATCTATATTGTTTCAAAGTTTTAGAAAATTAAAGAAAAATAAAGTTTTGGGAATCTAGTTTCTTGCTTTATATTTCTTTATCATTTCAAGAGTTTTCTCAAGTGTTTCTCTTTGTGTTTATTTTTCAAAATCTTTGTTTACTCATATACTTGAGCTTTTCATTGCAAATCTATCCTCTAGGATCTTGTATTGTGAGAGGTTTTGTTTGTGATCTTTTGAGATCATCAAGTCCTTTTTGTGATCATTGGATCACCAAGTTGTAATCTTTTCTTTGCTTTGTGCTTGACTTTGTGCTTGCCCTCTTGTGTAGAGGTATGTTAGAGTTGGAGTTATGTACTCCTCATTTTATTAGTTGTAATTCCTCGGTGGAGGTCCCTTTGTAGAAGGTTCTTGTGGACATAGTGAAAATCCTTCTGTGTGAAGACAAGGACGTAGAGCAATGGCTCGAACCTCGAAACATATCTTGGTGTTTGCGTTTGGATCTTTCTCTCTCAACTCTCAACTCTCTTTATATCTTTACATTGCTATTCTTGCACATTTTTATACATGCTTGATATCGCTTTTGTGTTCACACTTGTATTGAACCAAGAGAGCTATTGAAGCACCTCAATTCATAACTTAGAGAAATCGTGAGGAGAAGTTTCAGAGCCCTTCACGGAAAATTCAGACTCACTCTTGGTTATACATTATGTGTTAGTGTAAAATTTTAATTTCGCATTATTTGTCATTAGATTAACACTAACATATTCACCTCCCTCTGGTGTATTTTTTCACTTGGTATCAGAGCATATTAGAGATGAGTCTGACGAGTACTACATGGTCCAAGGGAATGACTCCCTTGAGGTAACTTTGGAATCTTATCTTGATTATTGTGCTACCTCTTCCAAGTTGATAATGATATAGATGCACATGCTTTAAATGAAGAGCTTTCCATGTTTTGTGAAAACTTGTTAGAAAAATACAAATTGTTGAATAAATGAATTAAAAAAGAGAGAAAGAAATGAGTTTTTGACTCTTGGTTAGATTATATTTTGAAAGAAAAAGAGGAGATTTTAAAATGAAAATGATTCTTTATCTTCAAAATTTGATTTGGTTTAAAAGAAAATTTTGAGATTTCAACTGAAATGGATTCCTTGAAAACCCAACTTGATCTTGTTTTGAAAGAAAATGAGATTTCGAAAATAAAAAATTTGGATGTTGTTTTGAAAAACAATGATGTTTTATCTTTAAAACTTGAATTTGTTTTAAAATAAAATGATTCTTTGAAAAATAAAATTATTTTAATTTCTAAAGAATTGGATGCATTTCTTTAGAAAAAGATTCTTTGAAAAATAATTTTACTTCCCATTCTTGTCATGCTTCTATTACATATCTTCTTATGATAAAAATATTATTTCTCTTGCATATCCACTTCTTCTTCAAGTATTGATAATGATATTTGTGTGTTGAAGAAGAGTGTAGATTGTTTGGGCCCTTCATTGAGCCAATGTGTCATGAATCACACAAGTTGGAATCTATGTTTTGCACGAACATGTTCCACATATGCATGCACACCATTCACGGCATACACATGCTCATCATGTTCACACACATAACACTTGGTATGCTAGAGTGTACACATGCACACATTATAGCCGCAAAGGCCATCTTGTAAAGTTTTCTTTGATAAGTTAAATGTTTTCAATTTTGCAAGTAAATATGTTTGAGTTAGGAGAGCTACTAATCCCTTGGACCCAAGAAAGTTTGGCTACCAATAATCACTCCTATTTCTTTTGATGTATATGTAGGCTCTCACAAGACGTGAGAGTATTGGTGCCTTGGTGGTGGATGCATTTGAGCTCAATAGACACTATATTAGATGCATCGCTATCAAGAAAGTTTTGGTGGAAGGACCACCATATTTTTGGAGATATAGAGACTAGTTCGTCGGTTTGATAACTATCTCTATTCTTCATATCATGTTATGCTTATATGCTTGTTTGATTGAATGTTTTTAGCATATTATGGTTTTCATACTCATTAGGATTAAATGCAATGCTTATTAGACTTATGATATACATATATAGTATTTGAGATACATCTATGATTATATGAATTTATATCTTTGTGTTCTCAATTATTGTTTAGCTATTGTGTATATCCTAGTGTTAATAATACTTGCATTTACACTAATTATTATATTTATTTTTCAATCATATTTTAGTATTTTTATGCTTCATATTTTGATTACTTGTTTAGATATAATTTTTGTTAAAATTTGTATTTATACTTGTACAATTAGTGGGCTACACTTGATTCTTATGTTTAGATGTTTTACTGCTCACGTGTACTCATTACATGTATTTATATAACTTAGTATTGATGATTCTTACATTTATACTTGTATTCCTTATTTGTTTTATATCACCCTTATTCATGTTTTCATGAAAATGTGTTTAGCTTCATGTACATGTAAATTTTACTAAAACTCTTTGTTATATATGTTTTATCCTTGAGTCACTTACTTTATATGCTATGTACTATTTTATGGACTCAATTCATGTTTGGATAAATATGTATGCTTTAGTTTTGTCAAAAAAATATATGCCTTGGAGATTGTTTAGTTTTTTTATAAAAATAGAATTTTTCGTGTTTTATTGTTTCATGTTCATGAAAAAGGATTTTCATGTGTTTTGATGAGATTGAGCTTCATTGATTTATATCCATGTATCTGTTTCTTAAATGATTCTTGCACACTTGATATATCTTTTGTTTACTCATGATTTTTGATTCATGAGCCTATATATGCTTCATATATTTTTGAGTACCAATAATTGTGTATTTAGCATATTTTTATGAGATATATACATGTTTTGTTCCTTACTTGAAGGATTTCGTACTAGTTTTTAAAATTACTTTTAAACTAATTTTTATTCTTCAATTGGTAGAGTTTTCAACCTATGCTAAATTATTTTCAAAACATTATTTTTGAAAACTTTTACCCTTTAAGACCGGTTGGTTAGGCGATCATGCCTTGTATGCTCTAATTGAATATATCTTTAACATGTGCATGATAGAGTGGATGTTGAGTTATACATGATTCTTAATGATATTTCATTTTGTATACTCATGTTTTCTTTTATATATATGCACCATATTTCAATTGCTCTGATCATACATACAAACATATGATTTCTTATGCTAGATTAAAAATGCTTATACATGCATGTTTTATAGCACAAATGCTAAACGTGATTTAGTTCAAAATGTTAATTGGTATCTTTTAACAAGCTTATGCATTATTTTTGTTAGTATTTCTAAAAGGAGAGAAAAACTCTTGATTTTATCTTCAATTGGTATCTTACTCTCACTCTTTTTGAGAAAATATTTTATTTTAGAAAATACTTATATTTTCTATATTGGTATCAATTGTTTACAATTGGTATCTATACTGCAAAATGGTCTAGAATTTAAAAAGATTGATTTCATGATTATTTATTTTCAATTGGTATAATTTTTTTATCCATGTTTTTCAGTTAATATATTTTTTTGGTATCAAAATTTTTTATTTTAAATTAGTGTATTTTCAATTAATATAAGTTTTTATTTTTAATTGATATATGTTATCAATTAGCATTTTGTCCCTTTATTGATGATTGACAAAAAGGGGGAGAATGATTTAGTATATATGCATGTTTATGTTTATTTATGCATATATATGTTTTTTGCATATTTATATACATATATTTTTATGGTTATGATATCTAGAGTTCTTATTAATATATCCATTCTATTGGTATCTGAGTTTATTGGCATCAGTGCTTAATTGAATATCTATATGTTTATGTTTATTTTATGCTATGCATGAGTTAAAGAGGGGCTTCTATGAAGCTTATCTTTAATTCATGCATATATAACCTCATAAGTTTTGTCATCATCAAAAAAAGAAAAATTGTTGGCTCGAAGACCTTGTTGGCTCAGAGGCCTTCCACTCTAGTTTTGATGATGATTAACTCATGTAGTTATAGTTTACTAATAATCTTGTGATATTTAGTTTCAGATATTTAACCAAGATATTAGTAGGTGATTAGCTTCAACAAAGGTGTTTGAAGCTTTCACATGGTGATTCAAAGTTCATATCTAGCACTCGTTGGAGTCAAGCTCGGTGGATCACGTTTGGATCGAATCGACTTGGAGACGGCGCTCTACAAGAAGACCTCAGTTAGTTTTAGAATAGTTAGTTTAGATCCATTGTTAAAGATTAGATAGTGTGATATGCTCAAATTCACAACACACGCTTGTTTAAGTTTCATGTTTATTGATTTTGGTTTTCGGTTTAACCGATCTTGGTTTTCATGAATAGAATTGAATCAAAACAAGTTTACATGGTTTAATTTATATTAGATTTGATCTATATACATATATGCTTCATATTCTTAGAAAAGCTTATTTTGTAACCTATTCATGTATTTGGGTTTTTGTATTTAAGCAAAACTTATTTTCGATTTTAATGTCAAAAACATTGATATATATCTCTTTCATGTATATTGGATTCTATCCATATACTATATGCTTCAAAGTTGTTTAAATATCATGTTTTTGTATTTATATGAGTTTTGGAAATTTCGGATTTCCATTTGAAAAATTCAAGTTTTAGAAAATACAGTTTTTGGTTTTCGACAAAATTTTTAAGTTACAAAAATAGTCCAAAATGTTTGTAACATGGTTTGATTTTACTCAAACATGTTTGTATATCAAAATATTATACTGAAACTATTTTTGTAGATTTTTAGAGATTTTATCAGATTTTATTAAAGCCAAAAAGATAAGTTTTTAAATCCTGAAATCAGACCTGCCAGGCTCTGGCGGTCGACCGTGCCGCTCGACCGGACAAAGAGTCGGTCGACCGGACCGTCGACCGACATGCACGAGGACGTGCACATAGCCAGCCACTTAGGCCGGTCGACCGACTGCAAGTGCCCCACTCTCGGGTTGGGGCGGTCGACCGGACGGTCGACCGTAGGCTTGGCATCGGTCGACCGCACGGTCGACCGGCAGGCTCAACGGTTAGAAATTTGACCGCAGGCCGGTCGACCGGAAGGGCATTTCAGCCCTTTCTGAAATCACCTAGAGGGGGGTGAATAGGTGATAATGCTAATCAATGCACAAATTTAAAATGAGATGATGTAACGATCACTCAAAGTAAGATTAGAAGCCGAATACCCCGTGAAGGGCTTTGAACTCCTTCCTTGTGATTCCCCTAAATAAAGTTTGAGGTACGCAATGCAATCTTATTGTGAGAATATTGATCGACAATATAAGAATGAATGGAAAGCAAGTAAATAACACAAGTAAACCAATCGCAAACACAGAGATTTGTTTCGAGGTTCGAGCACCCAGCTCTACGTCCCCGCCTTCACCCAGAAGGATTTCCAATCCATTAGAACTTCCATAAAGGATTATAACCACTAGGGAGTACCCAACTTCTCAGTCACACTCCTCTAGTCCAGAGGTAGTTGAGCCACAAATACAATAATCACTTGGGGATGAAAAGATCACAAACTCTCTTTGAAAAATTTTTTCTTTACAAAACCCTAGAGAATAATGTATAGGATTGAAGCTCAAGATTTGTAAGTGAAAAATAAAACAAAGTAGAAGAGAGTTTTGAATCAAAAACTTCAGAGAAAAATCAGAGATTAGAGCACAAAAACTGAGAGCAAAAACTTCTTTTAAAAAGACTCAAGCTTTGATTTCTTTTCAAATGTTGTTGTGAATCTCCTCAACCCCATCCACCCCTATTTATAAGATATAGGTAGGGATTAAAGGGTAAACAATAATTTTGATTAATTAGGAAAGATAAGACCCAAAACCAGCCATAAAACTCGTTTGGAGAATAAAACTACATTTTAAAACAAGTTTAAAAACTAGCTGTTTGGCTGTTAATACACTCACGGTCGACCGGCACAGTCGACCGGTTTTCAAAATCATTTGACCGTTGGCAGGCCCCAGTCGACCGTCCCAAACAAAGACTTGGGTGCAGTCAGTCGGTCGAAGCTCGGTCGACCGATAAGGGGTCCGGTCGGCCGCCCGGTCGACCGGATAACGTGCACACATGCACGCACCCAACGGTTAGAACTGCGGTCGGCCGCTCGGTCGACCGTTCTGACCTGAAACAGAGCCGGTCGACCGTCCGGCTGACCGCAACAGGTCAAAACATATAATTTTTTAAAAATGTTTTTGAGGATATGAAAATTTTCAAAAATTATTTTTTTCAAGACTTAGTACACTACAATAAATTGAGTTTGCAAACACTGAAATAGGCATATTAAAATATTTTATACAAGAGACAAAAATAATCTTTTGAAAATCTTGTGCAATTTTGTGTGTGTGTGGGAAATTTGAGCTCCAACACTATATACTATCTTTTAACAAACTAAAATATAAAAACTATAGAAAGAAGTCTCTGAACCACGTTGCCAAGCTAGGGCCTCCTCTCCTATAAAAGAGTTCTCTTACGCCATCAACTTATCAACATGCTTTTAGCGCCATAACCTTGCAATATGCTTAAAGACATCAAGACTTGTAACAAACCTGAAATTCATTCTAAAATAACTTATTAGTACCAAATAGCTTCTATATGTTTTGTTATCATCAAAACTTGAAAGTTTACCTAGAGGGGGGGTGAATAGGTGATGGCTAATCTAATGGTCACTTAAAGCCAAATAATGCGGAAGCTAAAAACAATTATGACCTAATAAAACTTTTACACTAAACACAACGTATAACACAAGAGTGTTGCCGAATTCCCCGTGAAGGGCTCTGGACAAACTGCTCTAGATTCCCCGTAAATAAGGGTTGAGGTGCCGCGATAGCTCTCTTGGTTGAATATAAGTGTTAGTCAACAATCCCAAGCAATATATCAATATGAGCACAAGGAATATATCATGAATATAAAGGTAAAGACAAGATAAGTAATGCAAGATATAAACAAGGAGATAGAGAGAGAGAGAAATGGCAATCGCAAACACAAAGGTATGTTTCGAGGTTCGAGCACACTTGCTCTACATCCCTGCCTTCGACACACGAAGGATTTCCACTATGCAAGATCCCAATGGATCTCTCCCCGGTGCCACAACACCTACAAACCCTCGGACTCCCTAGTCCCGTACACACGCAAGCCCCACAAGCTTGCCGAGGCCGCACCTCAAACACGGAGTTCGCACCCGAACTCGAAACAACGCGGACACACACGTCCGCCTCCTCAAAGTACAAGAAATGATCTCTAGGTGATCTAAACACTTTGATCACCAATAAACACTCTCACAAAACACTCCTATAGAATGAATAGCTCAATGGGTTGCTCAAGTGTTTGTGAGAAAAACAAGGATGAGAGTGGTGGAGGAAAACTCAAAGAAATCACTTTTACACTCTTGATAAAAACTCTCCTTTTAATTGGAAGTATTGGCTCTAAATTTTGTGGAGAAAAACCTCTGAAAAGAGTAGGAAAAACTGGCTCTAAAAGTCTCCAAAAATCTTAACTCAAAACAATGACCAAACCCCCAAATTTATAGGCTAGGAAAAACTAGCCGTTGGGGTCTGTCAGACCTGCCGGTCGACCCGCCGGTCGACCGCCAACGGTCAAAAATCCGACCGTTGGAGCCTGCCGGTCGACTCGCCGGTCGACCCAAAAGAACAGAGAGCACTGTTCTCAGTTCCGGTCGACCCGCCGGTCGACCCGCTCTCAGTTCCAGTCGACCCGCCGGTCGACCCGCCCACTGAACTGCCAGACGTGCACGCTCTGTGCACGTCGGTCGACCTTGCGGTCGACCTGCCCTTGGTTCCGGTCGACCTCCCGGTCGACCCGTAAGCCAGTTCTGGGTCAGCACTTGGGAGAAAAAATTGTTAGAGATAATCTTGTATTTTCTAAAACTTTATTTTTCCAAAACTTTACCAAATACAAAAACAAGATATTTTGAACTTATTAAAGCATAGAGTGTATGGATATGATCCACTACACAATCATGATGAAATATCTATGTTTTGACATTAAGCTCTAAAAATGATTTTGGTTAAATCATATACATAAGGAATACCAAAAATCAAAATAGTATTTTTCCAAAATGAAAGTCTTTTCTAAACTGAAAATTCTTTTATGAAAAGACAATAAAATCAAGAGTGTGTGTGTGATATGTACTTGAGCAATCCACCAACTATTCTATCCTTTACATTTTAACTAAAACAAAAATCTTATACCTAGACACAAGTCTTCATCTTCTTGAAGTCTTCACTTGAAGTCTTCTCATCTTCTTGACTTGGTCCAAACACGATCCATAGAGCTAGACTCCTCTTGAGTACTTGATGTGATCTTGATGCACAAGCTCTTGAATCAACCGGTGCTAGCTCCAAAACTTGACTTTAAATCCTTTGTTGAAGCTCCACACCTACTAAGATCTTGATAACAAATCTGTCACTAATTAAACACAAGATCATTAGTAAACATAACTACATGAGTTGATCATCATCAAAACTAGAGTGATGGGCCTTTGGGCCAACAAAACTTATATAAATAGAGAGTGTAACATTTTGGGCCAACAATCTCCACCTTTTTGATGATGACAAAATATATAGGCTATAACACAAGATATAAAAGGAAGGTAAAAACTCCCCCTCAAATACTACTATATTAAACAAATATAAAACAATTTATTATGAGAGATTTTTGATTTTGAAAATTTGAAAGCAAGTCACCAAACCAAAACACCAAACATAAAACCAAACCATAACCCAAAACATAAACAACATATTTCTCCCCCTTTTGTCATACATCAAAAAGGGATATGTTAGCAAGAAAACTTCCTTATTCAACAACACAAACATTTAGTTCACCACATATAAAAGAAAATTTATTATAGTCAAGTGGTTTAGTAAAAATATCGGTAAGTTGAAAATGGGAAGAAACATAATCAATATCAAAATCACCTTTCTCAAAATAATCTCTAAGGAAGTGATATCGAATCTCAATATGCTTGGTCGTACTATGTTGATTTGCATTCTTAGTCATATGAATAGTACTAGTATTATCACAAAATATTTTTATACGGTCATAATGTAAATCATAATAAAGGAGAGTATGTTTCATCCAAAGGACTTGAGCACAACAAGCCCCCGCCGCAACATACTCCACCTCGGCGGTTGAGAGGGCTACTAAATTTTGTTTCTTGAAAGACCATGAAATAAGAAATTGCCAAGAAATTGACATGTCTACTAGTACTCTTCCTATCCACTCTACAACCCGCATAGTCGGCATCCGAGAAACTCGTCATTGAGAATTCTCCGATTTTTGGATACCATAGACCCATTCTAATAGTGCCCTTAACATAACGAATAATGCGTTTTACCGCAATTAAATGAGATTCTTTGGGACAAGATTGGAATTTAGCACAAAGATACACACTAAACATAATATCCGGCCTACTAGCCGTTAAATATAACAACTACCAATCATGCTTATATGTAATTTTATATCAACACACTTACCTTGGTCATCCTTATCAAGCTTGGTGGTGGTGGCCATGGGAGTGTTGCAAATTTTTGAGTCTTCAAGCTCAAATTTCTTGATGAGTTTCTTGGAGTACTTGGCTTGACATATGAAAATCCCATCACGCATTTGCTTGATTTGGAGTCCAAGAAAATAGTTCAATTCACCCATCAATGACATCTCAAATCACGTTGCATACATTGTTCAAACTCCTTGTAAAGTAACTCATTAGTAGAACCAAAGATTGTATCATCAACTAATATTTAAACTATAAGAATGTCACTACTAACATGTTTAGTATTAATGTGGTGTCTGCTTTGCCTTTAACAAAATCATTTGAAAGAAGAAAACTAGAAAGCGTTTCATACCAAGCTCTTGGAGCTTGTTTTAAACCATACAATGCTTTATCTAGTTTGAACAAAATTTGGATGTACATAATCTACAAAACTGAGAGGTTGTTCAACATATACTTCCTCATCAATAAAATCATTTAAAAATGCACCTTTTACATCCATTTGAAAAGTTTAAAATTTTTATAGGATGCATAAACTAGTGTGCTCCGTATGGCTTCTAGCCGTGCTACGGGTGCAAAGGTCTCCTCAAAGTCGATTCCTTCAACTTGAGTGTAATCTTGGGCCGCTAAACTAGCCTCATTCCTAATAACATTTCCTGACTCATCCAACTTGTTCCTAAAAATCCACTTAGTACCAATTATGGTCTATCATGGGGTCTAAGAACAAGGTGTCAAACTTAGTTGCGCTCAAATTGATTGAGGTCTTCTTGCATAGCAAGCAACCAATATGAGTCACCCTCGGCTTCGAGGATGTTTTTGGTTTCAAAATGAGTTATGAATGCATAATTCTCACACAAATCATGGAGTTTGGAGCGAGTGGTTACCCCCTTTGATACATCACCTATGATGAGATCTTTGGGATGATTTGAGGTGTATCTCTAATCTTTAGGAAGTGGTCGTGATTGTTTCACTTCATTCTTTTGAACTTCACCAATAGGTTCTTACTTGTCTTCTTGATGGGTGAGTCCTTCAAGGATATTTTCTCCATGTCCTCACCTAATGAGTCAATCTCTACAACATTCTCAACAATAGCATTAGTTTCTTCAAATTTAACATGAATAAATTCTTCAATAGTATGAGATGATTTATTGAACACTCTATATGCTTTGCTAGTACTAGAATAGCCAACAAAGATTGCTTCATAAGCCTTAGCATCAAATTTACCCAAATTATCTTTGGTGTTCAAAACAAAACACTTGCATCAAAAACTTTAAAGTATGAAACATTTGGTTTTCTTAAATGATAAATTTTAAAAGAGGTTTTGAAAGTATTTTTACACAAATAAATACGGTTGGATATGTAGCATACGGTGTTTACGGCCTCGGCCCATAAGTATTGAGGGAGCCCATATTCACTTATCATAAACCTAACCATTTCTTGAAGAGTTCTATTCTTCCGTTCAACTACTCCATTTTGTTGTGGAGTTCGAGGACATGACATTTCTCATGCTTAATTCCTTTTTCATCACAATAAGTCATGAAGAGTTGGTTGACAAACTCACCACTTCTATTACTTCTTACTCGTAAATTCGAAAATCCTTTTACTTTTTTAACCCTTTTCGAAAAATCTTAAAATGCGAAAAAGTTTGATCTTTATGCTCCAAAAAGAAAACCAAGTGAAACGAGAGAAATCATCAACTAAAACAAAAACATATCTATTTTCATTTAAGATTTTAGTTTTAATTGGTCCAAAAAGATCCATGTGAATCAATTCTAATGGCCTAGATAACATGATATCCTTGATTAGTTTGAAAGAAGACTTGGTTGTTTTTCCCAAGTTGGCACGCACCACAAATGCGATCTTTTTTAAACTTTAAATAAGGAATACCCTTCACCAATTCCTTAGAATTTATTCTAGCAAGGTGATCAAAAGATGCATGGTCTAATCTTCTATGCCATAACCATGAAATCTCATCAAAATTATTTAAACATTTTGTAGAGCAATCCAAATTAAGCATATCAATAATGTAGATAGTATTTCACGAAATCAGTGAGAATACAATCATTGGTTTTACAATCAAAAATTTTGCAAGAAGATTCATCAAACACAACTTTGAGACCACGATCACATAGTTGACTAATACTAAGCAAATTATGTTTAAGCCCATCAACAAGAACTATATTTTCAATTAAAGGAGATGCACCAATCTTAATATTACCTATACCGATGATGGTGCCCTTGGAGTCATCTCCGAACGTGACGGTGCCACCTTCAACGTACCTTGATAGGGTTGTGAAATTTTTGATGTCCCATGTCATATACCTTGAACAACCACTATCAAGGTACCACCGCTCCTTACGTCTTGGAGTCTTGGTGTGTACCTATATCAAATAATTTAAGGCTTGATTTTGGTACCCAAATTTTCTTGGGTCCTAATGCGTTAGTATTTCGAACCCAAACAAGATTATTTTACTATTTATATGATCATAACAAAATTTAGCTAAATGACCATTCCGGCCAAAATAAGTACATTTATAAATTATTCCATATTTAAAAGCATAATGAGCATGTGGTTTATGAGCATGTGATTTGTGAGCATGGGGTGTTTTAGCATGATTGACATATGATGTGTTGGCATGATGAACATGTGGAGTTTTGGCATGAGATGTTTTATCATGTTTAGCATGAGGAGTATGCATATGCCTTTTTGAAATATTTCTTCTAATTTAGTAATGTTAAAGCACATTCTTTTAAAACATTTTCCAAATCATTTATTCTAGTTTTTAACATGGAAAACTCATTTTCATCAATTTTAGGATATTTGCTTTGCAAGCAACTCTATAGTCATCAAAATCTCTTTGAGTTGAAATAAGAATAGAAGATAACTCATCCTTTTCTTTTGAAGAAATAGCAATCTGATTTTTAAGCATTTCATTTTCCTTTTTCAATTTTGAACAATCTTCCTTTTTAGCATCAAAACTTTCTGAAAGTTCAATGAAAGCTTGTAATAACAATTCTTTACTTATTTCACTTTCATCATCAAGTGGTTGGGTAGTTACCTTAGGTGTGTTTGCCATGAAACACACAGTTGCCGTGTCGACTTCATCTTCGGATTCACTTTCTGAGTCCCAAGTGGCTTTGTACACCTTCTTTTCAACCGGCTTCTTTTGCTTCAAGGAGGAAGATATCTTTTTCTTGAAATCTGGACAATCGGCCATGATGTGTTCGGGTTTCCGACAGTTGTAGCATATTATCTTTTTCTCCTCCTTCCCTTCCCATCGCCTTCTATAGTTGAGCTTATTCTTGCGGTACATTCTTTTTACATTTCTCACAAGAAGAGATAGCTCTTCATCATCTTCTTCATCATCATAGTTGGTGAAGGAAGACTTGAAAGCTATAGACTTTTTCTTTTGAGGTACCGCTTCTTCTCTAGCCTTTTTCTCCATCTCATGAGTCTTAAGATTTTCAATAAGACTTATGAGCTCCATCGCGTCTTTGTCATTCAATTCCTCCAAGGTGGTAGCTTTGATTTTCCATGATGAAGGGAGAGCATGAATCACCTTACACACCTTTTGGTCATTGCTTATTTCATCACCTAGAGAAGCAAGAGCATTTTTGATCTTAGTAAACTTTGTAATCATATCATCAATAGATTCATTTTCTTGCATTTTAAAACTTTCATATTGGGAACGCAAGAGATCTATTTTAGCTCTCTTGACTTGTGATGTTCCCTCATGAGTGACCAATAAGTGTTGCCAAATCTCATAGGCAGATTTGTAATGGATAACCCGTGTTAAGTCATCCTCATTCAAACTTAAAAGTAGGACATTTTGAGCCTTTGAATTAGTATCAAATTCCTTGGAGGTAAGTTCAAACCAAGTGTCTTCCTCACCTTCGGGTTCACTAAAAGACTTGGTCAAAGACTTAGCAACTAGACTACCTAGAATTGTAGAAAAATGTTTATCCAAACTTTCCATATAAAAAAGTTGAGTCCATCAAATTTGGGAGGGGTCTTAATGTTATCGGCCATCTTTACTAGTGTATGAATGAAGATATGAAAATAGTGATTAGCAAGTTATAGGATCTCTCTAAGGATGTGAAGCCAAAAAGTAGAGTCCTAGCTCTGATACCAATTGAAATCACCTAGAGGGGAGTGAATAGGTGATAATGCTAATCAATGCACAAATTTAAAATGAGATGATGCAATGATCACTCAAAGCAAGATTAGAAGTCGAATACCCCGTGAAGGGCTCTGAACTCCTTCCTCGTGATTCCTCTAAATAAGAGTTTGAGGTGCGCAATGCAATCTTGTTGTGAGAGTATTGATCGATAATATAAGAATGAATGGAAAGCAAGTAAATAACACAAGTAAACCAATTGCAAATACAGAGATTTGTTTCAAGGTTCGAGTACCCAACTTTACGTCCCCGCCTTCACCCAGAAGGATTTTCAATCCACTAGAACTTCCATAAAGGATTACAACTACTAGGGAGTACCCAACTCCTCAATCACACTCCTCTAGTCCAGAGGTAGTGGAGCCACAAATACAATAATCGCTTGGTGATCAAAAGACCACAAACTCTCTTTTGAAAAAATTTTCTTTATAAAATCCTAGAGAATAATGTATAGGATTGAAGCTCAAGGTTTGTAAGTGAAAATTAAAACAAAATAGAAGAGAGTTTTGAATCAAAAACTTCAGAGAAAAATTAGAAATTAGAGCACACAAACTGAGAGCAAAAACTTCTTTCAAAAAGACTCAAGCTTTGATTTCTTTTCAAATGTTGTTGTGAATCTCCTCAACCCCATCCACCCCTATTTATAGGATATAGGTAGGAATTAAAGGGTAAATAATAATTTTGATTAATCAGGAAAGATAAGACCCAAAACCAGCCATAAAACTCGTTTGGAGAATAAAATCACGTTTTAAAACAAGTTTAAAAAACTAGCCGTTTGGTTGTTAATACACTCACGGTCGACCGGCACGGTCGACCGGTTTTCAAAATCATTTGACCATTGGCATGCCCCGGTCGACCGCCCGATCGACCGTCCTAAACAAAGACTTAGGTGTAGTCAGTCGGTCGAAGCTCGGTCGACCGATAAGGGGTCCGGTCGGCCGCCCGGTCGACCGGATAACATGCACACATGCACGCACCCAACGGTGAGAACTGCGGTCGACCGCTCGGTCGACCGTTCTGACCTAAAACAGAGCCGGTCGACCGTCCGGTCGACCGCAACAGGTCAAAACATATAATTTTGTAAAAATGTTTTTGAGGATATGAAAATTTTCAAAAATTATTTTGTCAAGACTTAGTACACTACAATAAATTGAGTTTGTAAATACTGAAATAGGCATATTAAAATATTTTATACAAGAGACAAAAATAATCTTTTGAAAATCTTGTGCAATTTTGTATGTGTGTGGGAAATTTGAGCTTCAACACTATATACTATCCTTTAACAAACTAAAAATATAAAAACTATAAAAAAAGTCTCTAAACCACGTTGCCGAGGTAGAGCCTCCTCTCCTATAAAAGAGTTCTCTTACGCCATCAACTTATCAACATGCTTTTAGCGCCATAAACCTTGCAATATGCTTAAAGCCTCAAGACTTGTAACAAATCTGAAATTCATTCTAAAATAACTTATTAGTACCAAATAGCTTCTATATGTTTTGTTATCATCAAAACTTAAATAAATAGAGAGTGTAACCTTTTGGGCCAACACTTTCCTGCTGCCAACGGGCAGAATTTTTATGGGGCTATAAATACCCCATTTGAAGTAGTATTTCAATAAGAATTTTTAAAGCAAAAATTTTCTACTTCTCTAGTATTTAAAAATCAAGTTTTCAAAAGAGTTTTGGGTTCAAAAGATCTATCTTCAATTGTTTTTAAAGTGTTAGAAAATTTAAAGAAAAAGAGAGTATTGGGAATTAGTTTTTGATCTTTATTTCAATATCTATCTTGTAATTTTCTCAAGTGTTTTTCTTTGTTGTTTTCATTTCCAAACACTTTATTTTCTCACTTGAGCTTATCATTCTATCCTATCTATTAGGATCTTTATTTTTGTGGGAAAAGAAATTGGTTTGTGGTCTTTATGATCACCAAGTTGTAAACCCTCCTTATTTGTGATATCCCTCTTGTGTAGAGGTTGATTATTGGAGTGGTGGCTTTATGCCCTATCCCTCTAGTGAGAGGTGATTGATTTGTTAGCTCCCTCTAGTGAGAGGTGGAGATTATGTTAGAATCCCTTAAGTGTGAGGTGATTGTGTTTGAGTGGCTTTGTGCCTAACCTCTAAGTGTAGAGGTTGTGTTGTATTTGAAAGAGAAGTTGTGTACTTCCGGTTATTGTATTGCCCAAAATCCTCAGTGGAGGTTCCCTGTGTGGGAAGTCCTGTGTGGACGAGTTAGTGAAAATCCTTCTGTGTGAAGGCGGGGACGTAGAGCTGTGTGCTCGAACCTCGAAACATATCTCGGTGTTTGCGATTGATCCACTTTCTCTAACTCTCTCTTATATTGTGTCTTGCATGATTCATATTGTCATATCATACTTATATGTTTGGTTGTGTTTGTTTGTGTGCCTCACTTGTGTTTAACCACGAGAGCTTCAT
Source organism: Agave tequilana (assembly GCA_038442645.1). NCBI lineage: Eukaryota > Viridiplantae > Streptophyta > Magnoliopsida > Asparagales > Asparagaceae > Agave > Agave tequilana. The sequence continues at coordinate 111,129 of JAVJIF010007552.1, forward strand.
ATAGCACCTCAACTCTTATTCAGAGGAATCAAAAGGAGTTAGCCAGAGCCGTTCACCGGAATTCGGCTACACTCGTTGGTTACACTAAGCGTGTTGCAATTAGTTTTTAATTTTCGCATTATTGTTCATAGATTAGCCGTACACCTATTCACCCCCCTTCTAGGTGTACTTTTAATTTGTATCAGAGCCTACGCTCCTGATATTAGGTTTAACCCCTAGGAGTGTGATCTTAGTTTACATTTGCATTTGTATTTGCACACATATAGTTTGCACTCATGGATAGCCTCCCATATTTGATATCTCTAGACTTGATATATGGAAGGTTATGATGAGTTGTCATTTAAAAGGCCTAGGTTATAAAGTTTACCTTGCCATTACCAAGGAATCCTACCTTAGTGATAGCAAGCATATAGAGGCCAATGCACTAGCCCTAAAGGCACTTAGAGCATCTCTTGATAAAAAATATTTATATGTGTTTTCTCATTATAATTCTACTTTACAGTGTGGAACATTTTGACATCTCCCGAGCTACCAACGATTATCAATAAGAAGAGGAAATCTAGTCGAGACAAGTCCGACGAACGTTGCTTTGTAGTCCAAGGGAATGACTCCCTTGAGGTATACTCGGATACTCAACTAGATGTTAGTACTAGTTCTTATTGCAATGAGTGTATGGATGCACAAGCCTTAAATGATGAACAAGCTAAAAATTGTGAAAATTTGATTTCAAAATATAAACTTTTGAAAAAGGATAGTTTTGATTTAAAAGAAGAAAATAAAAATTTATCTTCTAGACTTGAGATTGCTTTGCAAGAAAGGGATGAGATTTCAAGTGAACGTGACTTACTTAAATCTCAACTTGATCTTGCTCTAAGTGAAAACAAGATTTTAAAAAATAAAAATGATTGTGAAAATGTTTTGAAGAAAAATGAGTTTTTAACATCAAAACTTGATTTTTTTTAAAAGAAAATGAATCCTTGAAAAACAAATTTGCTTCTATTTCAAAGGATTTGGATTTGGTTTCCAAGAAAAATATTTCTTTGAAAAATGATTTAGATTCTCATGTTTGCCATGCTAGTGTAGCTTCACATTCTAGTATACCTATTATATGCACCTCTTCTTCTATGATTAAAAATGATATATGTTTATTAAAGAAGAGTGTGGATTGTTTGAGCTCCACTTTGAGCCAATGTGTTTTGAATCATACATGTTCGAATCTATGTTTCGAAAGAAACAAATTCCATCTATGCATGCACACAAATTACGGCATACACATGCTCCTCACGCTCACACCCATAACACGATGTATGCTCATGTGTACACATGTACACATTGTGGACGTAAGGGCCACCTTGCTAAATTTTATTTTGATAAGATACATGATTCTAATTTAGCAAATAAGTTTGTTTGGGTTAGAAAAGGAGCTAACCCCCATGGACCCAAAAAAGTGTGGGTACCAAAGACCACTCCTATTTTTGATGTAGGTGTGGGCTCTCACATGACGTGAGAGTGATGGTGCCTTGAGGTGGATGCGTTCCGAACTTAAAGAGGACTATTTGGATGCATCACTTTCAAGGGGAGATTGGTGGAAGGATCACCATGGTTTGGAAATATGGAGATGTACCCTATTAGTTTTGGTAACGATCTCTTACTCCTTATTTATGTTTACATGCTTTTCATATTATTCATTTTTAGCATGCTTTGATGTTTCATGATTAGGATGTTAAATGTCATGATATTTAGATTAGTGATATACATGATTAGTATTTGAGACACTCATGTTTATATGGATTTATATTTAGTGTTCTCACTTTAGTTTAACTAATGTGTATGTCCTAGATCTAATGCAAGTTCATTTACATAATGATCACATGTATATTTATAAGTTTTGTTTTGATTTCTATGCTTCATGTTTTGATTACAAGTTTAGATGTTAGTTTTCATTAAAACTTAGGTATATACTTGTAAAACTAGTGAGCCACAAATAGATTATTATGTGTTTGTACTTAAACGCTCATTTGTACTCATTAGATGTACTAGTATAGTCTAGTTTTGATGATTCATATATTTTAACTTGTATTTCATATTTTTGACATATTTCATGTTTATATTTAACTTCATGTATATGTCTATTTTGTCTAAACTAATAGTTATACATATACATCCATGAGCCACTTGCCTTCATGCATATACTTTTGTGAACTCATTTATGTTAGAATATGTATGTATACTCTAGTTTATACAAGACATACATATACCTTGAAGGAATTCTAGTTTTGATGATTTTTTGTTTTTAAAGAATTTCATATTGAGCTTATTGCCTATTTTCATGACTATGTCTTTCACAAAACTTGTACGCTCATATTATTTGATGTTTTCTCATGATTTTATTTTCATGAGTATTATATGTGCTATGTAGATTTTGAGTGACATTGGTTTAGTGATTTCATATTTTATGGAATATAATCCTGTTTTATTTCTTACTTGAAGGATTTCATATTAGTTTACAAATTTTTTATATAACTAGTTCGTATTCTTCATATGGTAGAGTTTTCAAACATATTATATTTCAAACTTATTTTTGAAAACCCCTACCCTCTAAGAGCGGATGGTTGGACGACCATGCCTTGTATGCTCTTAACTGAAAATCTATTTAAATATGTGCATGAATGGGTGGTAGAAAATATGAGTTATACACTTGATTTTTATTATACTTTCAATTGATATCATTGGATCTTGTCAATTGGTATCACTACTGAAATTTATTTTGTATACTCATATATGTTTTATATATGTATACTTCAATTTCAAATAGTATTAATTTCGATTGGTATTCAATTTTTCATACATATATATCTTTTATTTGTGCTTACTATATCTCTATATCTTTGAGCACAAATTTTGGTTATGCTAAGCTTGATTTCTTAAATGACTATTATATTTCAATTGATTATGTTTCAATTGCTATCTTATACAAGCTTATGCATCATTTTGTTTGGTATTTCATAAAGGGGGAGAATTCATATTTCACCTTTCAATTGGTTTTATTTACCTTTGGTATTTTACTCCCACACTTTATGTTGAAAAATGATTGAAAAATGATATTGATTTTTTTTGTGTGTCATATGCTCCTAATGAAAAATTACTTTCAATTGGTACTAATTTTTACAATTGGTATCAAAATTACCTATATGTTTACATCTTTCAATTGATATAACAAAAAAAAATTTTTGGTTGATTTCTTCAAAATGTTTTATTTACTTTCAATTGGTATAATATAGACATGTTTATTTAAATTTATATTAAAAATATTTGTTTTATGTACTTTCAATTGGTTTTTTCATTTATATTCAATTGATATCATGATGCACTAAATTGATATTTTTTTCAATTGGTATCATAATATTTTGATTTAATTTCACCCTTGTTGATATTTTTTCGGACAAAAAGGGGGAGAACATTATTTTATTGTTTACTTTAACCCCTTTGTTGATGATTGACAAAAAGAGGGAGAAGTATTTGAGTTTATATGCATGTTTATTGTTTATTTGTTAGTTTATATCAAATTTATTTCATATTGGTATCAAGAGAGTTTGTTTGATGTTTGATGTTTTGTTGATATTGGTATCAAGAGCATGGACATTAGTATCAAGAACATATTTTGTTGTTTTGTTTTATTGATATCAAGAACTTTTGTTAAATTTTTATTGTTGGTATCAAGAGCTTTATTGATTATCTTTCAATTGGTATCAAGAGAGTTTGTTTCATATTTGATGTTGTGTTGATATTGGTATCAAGAGCATGGATATTAGTATCAAGAACATATTTTGTTGTTTTGTTTTATTGATATCAAGAACTTTTATTAAATTTTTATTGTTTGTATCAAGAGCTTTTATTGATTATCTTTCAATTGGTATCAAGAGAGTTTGTTTCATATTGGTATCAAGAGAGTTTGTTTGATGTTTGATGTTTTGTTGATATTGGTAGCAAGAGCATGGATATTAGTACCAAGAACATATTTTGTTGTTTTATTTTATTGATATTAAGAACTTTTGTTAAATTTTTATTGTTGGTATCAAGAGCTTTTATTGATTATCTTTCAATTGGTATCAAGAGTTTTTATTAATTGGTATCAAGAGCTTTTATTGCTTTTATTGATAAAGCTTTCAATTGAAATTTTTATTGGTATCAAAGTATATTTTAAGTTTACATTTTCAATTGGTATTTAAGAACATGTTTATTTTAAACAAAAATAAAAGTAATTTATTTTAAAAATTTGGTATCAAGAGCATGTTTATTTCATTATGCATGTTTATGCATATTCATGTTTAATATTCATTGCATATCTTATTGTTTATTGTTATGCATGAGTTAAGGGGGAGCTTCTTTGAAGCTTAACTTTAATCCATGCATATATAACTCCATGAGTTTTGTCATTATCAAAAATGGAGAGATTGTTGGCCCAAAGACTTTACACTCTAGTTTTGATGATGATTAACTCATGTAGTTATAGTTTACTAATAATCTTGTGATATTTAGTTTCAGATATTTAACCAAGATATTAGTAGGTGATTAGCTTCAACAAAGGTGTTTTGGAGCTTTTACATGGTGATTCAAGAGCTCGAGCGTCAAAGTTCATATCTAGCACTCGTTGGAGTCAAGCTCAGTGGATCACGTTTGGATCGAGTCGACTTGGAGACGGCGCTCTACAAGAAGATCTCGGTTAGTTTTAGAATAGTTAGTTTAGATCCATTGTTAAAGATTAGATAATGTGATATGCTCAAGTTCACAACACACACTTGTTTAAGTTTCATGTTTATTGGTTTTAGTTTTTGGTTTAACCGTCTTGGTTTTTATGAATAGAATTGAATTAAAATAAGTTTACATGGTTTAAGGTATATTAGATTTGATCTACATACATGTATGCTTCATATTCTTAGAAAAGCTTATTTTGATAATCTATTCATGTATTTGGGTTTTGTATTTAAACAAAACTTATTTTCAATTTTAAAGTCAAAAACATTGATATATATCTCTTTCATGTATATTAGATTCTATCCATATACTATATGCTTCAAAGTTGTTTAAATATCATGTTTTTGTATTTATATGAGTTTTGGAAAATCGGATTTCCATTTGAAAAATCCAAGTTTTGAAAATTACAGTTTTTTGTTTTCGACAAAATTTCTAAGTTACAAAAATAGTTCAAAATATTTGTAACATGGTTTGATTTTACTCAAACATATTTGTATATCAAAGTATTATACTGAAACTATTTTTGTAGATTTTTATTTTATGGGATTTTATTAAAGCCAAAAGATAAGTTTTTAAATCCTGAAATCAACCTGCCAGGCTCTGGCAGTCGACCGTGCCGGTCGACCGTGCACGAGGACGTGCACATAGCCAGCCACTTAAGCCGGTCGACAGAGCGGTCGACCCACTGCAAGTGCCCCACTCTCGGGTTGGGGCGGTCGACCGGACGGTCGACCGTAGGCTTGGCATCGATCGATCGCGCGGTTGACCGGCAGGTCCAACGGTTTGGAATTTGACTGTTGGTCGGTCGACCGGAAGGGCATTTCTGCCCTTTCCTGCTGCCAACGGGCAGAATTTTTATGGGGTTGTAAATACCCCATTTAAAGTAGTGTTTAAATAAAAAATTTTAGAGCAAAAATTTCGTACTGCTCTAGTATTTAAACAGCAAGTTTTCAAAAGAGTTTTGGGTTCAAAAGATCTATCTTCATTTGTTTTTAAAGTGTTGGAAAATTCAAAGAAAAAGAGAGTATTTGGGAATTGATTTTTTATCTTTATTTCAATATCTATCTTGTGATTTTCTTAAGTGTTTTTCTTTGTTGTTTTCATTTCCAAACACTTTATTTTCTCACTTGAGCTTATCATTCTATCCTATCTATTAGGATCTTTGTTTTTTTAGGAAAAGAAATTGGTTTGTGGTTTTTATGATCACCAAGTTGTAAACCCTCCTTATTTGTGATATCCCTTTTGTGTAGAGGTTGATTATTGGAGTGGTGGCTTTGTGCCCTATCCCTCTAGTGAGAGGTGATTGATTTGTTGGCTCCCTCTAGTGAGAGGTGGAGATTGTGTTGGAATCTCTCAAGTGTGAGGTGATTGTGTTTGAGTGACTTTGTGCCTAGCCTCTAAGTGTAGAGGTTGTGTTGTATTTGAGAGAGGTGTTATGTACTTTCGGCTATTGTATTGCCCAAAATCCTCAGTGGAGGTTCCCTGTATGGGAAGTCCTGTGTGGACGAGTTAGTGGAAATCCTTCTGTGTGAAGGCGGAGACGTAGAGCTGTGTGCTCGAACCTCGAAACATATCTCGGTGTTTGCGATTGATCCACTTTCTCTAACTCTCTCTTGTATTATGCCTTGCATTGATTCATATTATCATATCATACTTATATGCTTGGTTGTGTTTGTTTGTGTGCCTCACTTGTGTTTAACCACGAGAGCTTCATATAGCACCTCAACTCTTATTCAGAGGAATCAAGAGGAGTTAGTCCAGAGCCCTTCACCAGGAATTCAACTACACTCGTTGGTTACACTAAGTGTGTTGTAATTAGTTTTTAATTTCCGTATTATTGTTCATAGATTAGCCGTACACCTATTACCCCCTCCTCTAGGTGTACTTTCAGACCTTTCACCGTAGTTTTGATAATGACAAACTTATGAAGTTATGTAACTAATAATATTGTATTTATTAAGTTTCAGATATACGTCAAGATTATTATTGGTGTTTAGCTTCAACAAAAGACTCGAAGTCAAGATTTGAAGCTATCACATGTGTTGATTTAAGAGCTTGCGCGTCAAGATCGCATCAAGTACTCGATATGGAATCAAGCTTTTCGGTCGAGTCGTCTTGGAGAAGAAGATCGACAAGAAGACTTTGGTTTAGGTTTATTTAGTTGTTTAGTTTAGATATTGTGTGAAGAAGTATAGTTTTGAATTGCTTTAGTTCACACACACATAAGTTTATATTTACAGAATTTATGTTTTCAATAGAATAAGTTTTATAGTTTGTAATATGTATTGGATTCTATCCATACATATTTGAGCTTTATATGTTTATAGACACTTTATTTTTATGCGTTTTGGTTTTGGATTCTCAAGAATATATCTTTCGGTTTCATGAATAGATTTCATCAAAATAAGTTTACATGATTTACTATGTGTATTAGATTTCATCCATATGCATTCGAGCTTCTTATTTTAGAAAAACTTACTTTGATGTATCTACCTCATGCGTTTAAGTTTTGTTTTTATCAAAACTTATTTTTAGAATTTATTGTCAAAAGCAAGTATATATTATTTACTATGTGTATTGGATTATATCCATACACATCATGCTTCAAATGTGTTCGAATAACTTATTTTTAAATTTATACAAGTTTATAAAAAGAATCAAATTTTCCAATCAAAGTTTAGGTTTTGAAAAATACAGTTTTTGTTTAAGTTTTAATTTTTATACCTCAAAAATAGTTCACTTGTTTGTAATATCTGTTGATTTTTTTTATCACACATATTTGGACTTCAATTTATTTATATGAATTTATTTTTTGAATTTTAATAGGATTTATTGGAATTTTTATGAGTTTTTGAAGTTGATTTTAACTCTTAAAAATATGGTGTTTGGGCTGCTTACAGCCGACTGGTCGACCGAAGCATGGCTCGGTCGACCGGGCAGTCGAATGACGTGCACATTGTGCACGAGGCCATAGCGGTCGATCAGGTCGGTCGACCGACTGAGAGACAGTTTGTCTCTGTTGGGTCACGGTCGACCGACTGAGAGACAGTTTATCTCTATTAGGTCGCGGTCGACCGACTGAGAGACAGTTTATCTCTATTAGGTCGCGGTCGACCGACCAGTCGACCGATTGAGCCTGGCTTAGGTGCGGTCGACGGCGATTGACTGGTAACTCTAACGGTCAGAAATCTAACAATTGGTCGGTTGACTGGGCGGTCGACCGACATGTCAGTTTGGCCTGGGTTCTGCCAACAGTTAGTTTTATAGAGGCTATAAAAAGGGATATTTGGAACTGTTTTCACTATGATTTTATAAGAAAAATTTTGTCAGTTTTCTAGTGCTTTCTTGCCCATCTTCTAAAGAGTTTTAAAACAAGTTTTTGAGTTTCAAATCTAAATCTATATTTGTTTCAATGTTTTGAAAAATAAAAAAAAAAACAAGTTTTAGGAACCTAGTTTCTTGCTTTATATGTTTTATCATTTCAAGAGTTTTCCCAAGTGTTTCTCTTTGTGTTTCTTTTCCAAAATTTTTATTTACTCATATAATTGAGTTTTTCATTATAAATCTATCCTCTAAGATCTTGTATTGTGAGAGGTTTTATTTGTGATCTTTTGAGATCGCCAAGTCTTATTTGTGATCATTGGATCATCAAGTTGTAATCTTTTCTTTACTTTGTACTGGCTTTGTGCCTACCCTCTTGTATAGAGGTGTGTGAGAGTTGGAGTTGTGTACTCCTTATTTTGTAAGATGTAATTCCTCGGTGGAGGTCCCTTTGTGGAAGGTCCTTGGTGGACATAGGGGAAATCTTTCTGTGCGAAGGCGGGGACGTATAACAGTGGCTCGAACCTCAAAACATATCTTGGTGTTTGTGTTTGAATCTTTCTCTCTCAACTCTCTACTTTCTTTATATCTTATATTGCTATTCTTCCTCATTTTTTATACATGCTTGATATAGTTTGTGTGCTCACATTGTATTGAACCAAAAGAGCTATTGAAGCATCTCAACTCATAATTTAGGAGAATCGTGAGGAGAAGTTCCAGAGCCCTTTCACGGGGAATTTGGACTCATTCTTGGTTATACATTGTGTGTAAGTGTAAAATTTAATTCTACATTATTTGTCATTAGATTAGCACTACACCTATTCACCCCTCCTAGGTGTATTTTTCCATCTTCTTCACACATTCTTATCTGGTGATAACCACTTCTGAGATCCAATTTTGTAAAAAATGCAGTGCCTTGCAGCTCATCCAATAGTTCATCAATGAGGGGTATGGGGAATTTATCTCTCACTGTATTTTGATTTAGAGACCTATAGTCCACACACATCCTCCACGTTCCATCACTTTTCTTCACTAACACCATTGGGGAAGCATATGGGCTTCGACTGTTTCTGATAATGCCAGTTGCCAACATTTCTTCAACCAATCCCTCTATCACATCTTTGTGTTCCCATGGGTGTCTCTATATGGCCCAAGATTCAGTGGTTCAGTGTCGGGCATGAGTGTTATGCAATGATCATGGAACCTTTTGGGGGTAATCCTTGTATCTCCCCAAAGACTCTCAGATATCTTCTCCAATCCTTCAGTGGAATTCCCTTCTTTGTTACATACTTGAATCACCCAGCCCTTTGCCATTTGGTGCATAGTCCTGTCCATCAATGGTGCAAACACCACCTCCATGTCATGTGAGTGAACTCCCTTCAAACTCCAGACGTTATCCTCTTGAGTAATTTTTAGCTTCTATTCATTGAAATTGAATGACACTTCATCTAAGTTTTGAAGCCAATCTATTTCCAACACCATTTGACTCCCTCCAATAGCTAGAATATGAAAATTTGCTACTATGTTCACTCCCCGACACTTGAATTGTACAGCCTTGCATATGCCTGCACTCTGCCAGTTTTTCTCCTCCTCCCACTGTTACTCTGAATGCCTGCTCTGGAGTGATGGTGAGGCCAGTCCTATATACCACCCTTGGATCCATGAAATTATGTGTGGAGCCTGTATCTATCAGCACACTGACTGATTTTTTGTTTACATGACCTAATAGTCTGATTGTTCTTGGAGTAGGTTCCCCCTCCATTGCATGTAAGGATATTTCTGGGTTTGTCAGTTTCTTTTTCTCCTTAGGTTCTAAGAGAATTTCCTCCTCTTCCTCAGCTGTCTCCTCCTCAAACTCCTCGTCCTCTATCAACATTAGACTCCTTCCCTTGAACTTATGCCCAAATTTGTAGGGCTCATCACATTTGAAGCACAAGTTTTTCTTCTTGTATTCTTCAATTTGAGCTTGAGTCAGTCTCTTGAAATTTGCAGGAGATGTAGAATTATTTCCCTTCTCCATAACAATAGTATGGTGAGGCTTCCCTGCTGGTTGATAATGCCCTATGGAGTTTATTTACAGTCTTGTATGACTGAATCTACCCAAATCTCTTGTCAGTGATAGCTATCATCTCCCTGGCACATGCGCTACGATATGTTGCTACCATATTGAGAGGTTTATCCATTTTCACCCTCCTTCTCAACTCCTCCTTCACTCCTGCCCAAATAAACTTATCAGGTTCTTCTCAGAGTCTTCTACCAAGTGAGCCAGTTTGATAAAAGCTCTGATACCATTGATACATTCGCCGCCTCCATGATGGTCAGATTCTGATGACGGTTCTTCGGAGCCATTTTACCTGCAAATTAGAGCAATAGCAAGGCAAAATTGAAGACGAAGATCAGCAGTACGAGTAAAGAATTGATTTATTCTCACGCTGGGTAACTCTGATTTATACAAAGGAATTGTATGTTTTCTCAATTTCAGATTGAAGAAAAAGCACTCCGCTACTCGGTTAAAAAGAGGGAAGGAAAAGGATACACCCGTTGGAATCGAGTTTGATTCCAACGGCTCTGTTTCTATTGGCCCGTAGACCCGGCCCAACCAATTCAAATAACCCAGTTACCCGCTGATACACTGATACGGCCTCCATTACTGTAGCTCCTCCTCCTTGTGAGTCATCTCAGCAGCAGGACATTGCTTTTCTTGAGCTCTGCCGCTGTCACCGGAGATCGTATCAGTTTTCCTAAGTTCTGTCATCCTTGTTAAAGCTCCACCTTAACAGAATATTTGCATATTTATTTTGTCTTTTAATTAAGAGCATGAAGATACATTAAGGCTTAGAAAATATATATGATATACTAAAGGCTAGATGCAGATGCAATCTAGCTTAACTGTTGGGTATTATCATCAATGTAGTTCTACCCTTCATCTTATTTAGTCAAGTTACTATAGATATCTCTTTTGGAAAAAGGTTGAGGCTTGATAACTAACTAAAATGTCTCCAAGTCTTCCTATTAGACCAGTAATATGAAATTCACGTATACTTTGGTTCCCGGTATGGATATGCGTCATACAGTCATACTACTTTGGATTAATACACGGTAGGAAGGGATAGGCATAATCGTCGTGGTAATTCAGGGTCACGTACACTTGGGAGTATTCGCCATAATTATTTGGATTATTAGGCATGTGTTATTTTTGTGCATGTGAATAGAGGAGAGATAAATATACATTTGAAGATATCTAAAATTAGGAATTATGATCACAAAAACTTTCATGTTTCATCTTGGACTCTCTAGAAGCCTTGATTCGATACTTATTCAAAAAATAGAAAGCATACTAGTATAATTAAAATATGCTCACAATTATAATTATTATGATTGTGACGTGAATATGTCGTGAAAGTTGATTAATACCGGATTTAACAGTTTCTTTTTCTGGATCTGTTTTGAGTTCGAGTTGAATTCAAGTTTCCTTTATTCTGATTGAAGGTGTTTTGAGTTTGAGTTGGATTCAAGTTTTCTTTATTCTGATTGAAGGAGTTTATTTAGAACTATGAGAGTTCTATGATCTATAAATAACTCCATAGGGGTGGCCTTCAATGTATTCCAAGATAATCTCATGAATTTGTAATTCTTAAGGGTATAATTCATCTAGGTGAGAAATTCATGAGAGAAGCTTAGCAATAAGGGTTCGCTGTTCTTGATGGTCATTAAAGGCTTGTATCTTCTCAGCGTGAGGCGTAAGTAATTCTTATTGTACTCAACCAAAACTTTAATAAAGTTTCTCCCTCTTCTCCTGTAGACGTACACATGATCTGTTGATCGGTGGAACACGTAATATTGTGTGTTGGCTTTCTATCTACTTTGGAATATCTTCTTCTCTTCTTCAAGTTGTCATAGTAGATCTTATAGTTCACATCAACTGCGCCGCCCGAGTCGATCTGGTCGTGGGGGCATCATCCATTGAAATCACAACAATTGGTATTAGAGCATACAAATTGTTTCCTTACAATTGGTATCAGAGCAAGGTCAACGTGAAGATATCTACGGTCAAGTTCGATATTTAGAAGTTCGATGGCGTTTTAATTTTAGCAAGTGGAAGATTTGGATGAACGCTATCCTTACCCAGAGCGGGTTGAAGAAAGCACTATTCGGGAGGGAGTAAAAGCCTCAAGACATGAAGGAAGAAACTTGACAGGAGTTAGATGAGAAAGCCTTGACAACTATTCAGCTTCGCTTGACGGACAAAATGTTAGATGAGTTTTCTATAGAGAAAATAGTGTCCTCACTGTGAAAGCGACTTCAGAATCACTATCTGAAAAAGTTGTTGGCAAATCGGTTGATTCTGAAATAATGTCTCTTCTTCTCTATAGGCATGAAGGTACACATATAAAGTCTCACATTACAAATTTTTTCTCTATTATCAATGATCGAGAAAAGATAGAGGTTAAGATAGAAAATGAAGATCAAACACTTCTATTACTGTGTTATTTACCTTCTTCATATAAGAGCTTTAAAGAAGCTATCATCTATGAAGAAAGTTAACAATCAAAGTCGATGAGGTCAAGAAGCATCTGCTCAACAAGGATAAAATTGATATCCAATTGACCAGTGAGTCTTACCATGATGATTTCGGGCAAGTTCATTATTCAAGGGAAAAGACTAATAATGAAAGTTTCACAGGTAACTCAAAATATAAGAATTTAATGTGCAACTATTGTTACAAGAAGGGGCACATTAGACCTGAGTGTTGGCTTCGAAAAAGGAAACAACCAGATGCTAATATCACTGAGATGCTTGAAGGAGATGAAAATAATGCGACATTCTATCTGTTACAGAAAAACCAGTTGGTAACAAAGATATAGGTTACAGATTCTTGATGTTCACAGCATATCAGTTTCAATAGGAAGATGTTCTCTTAATAAACTTCGGTTCAAGGGGGAGAAGTTTTCATGGGAGAATTCTGCTACAAGTAAGGTGATTGGTGAAGGAAAAATCTGTTGGCCCAAAGGCCTATCACTCTAGTTTTGATAATGATCAACTCATGTAGTTATAGTACTAATGATCTTGTATTTAATTAGTGACAGATTTGTTATCAAGATCTTAGTAGGTGTGGAGCTTCAACAAAGGACTTAAAGTCAAGTTTTGGAGCTAGCATCGGTTGATTCACGAGCCTATGCATCAAGACCACATCAAGAGTTGAGCTCGTTGGATCGTGTTGGACCAAGTCTAGAAGATGAGAAGGCTTCAAGTGAAGACTTCAAGAAGATGAAGACTTGTGTCTAGGTATAAGATTTTTGCTTTTAGATAAAATGTAAAGGATAAGAATAGTTGGTGGATTGCTCAAGTATATATCACACACACACTCTTGATTCAGTTGTCTTTTCATAAAAGAATTTTCAGATTTAGAAAAGACTTTCATTTTGAAAGATACCATTTTGGTTTTTGGTGTTTCTCATATACATGTCTTTTGAAACCAAAACCATGTTTAATGCTTAATGTCAAAAACATAGATATCTTATTTGTGTAGTGGATCATATCCATACACACTATGCTTTAATGAATTCAAAATATCTTGTTTTTGTATCATGAAGAAGTTGGAAAACAAGTTTTTAGAAAAATACAAGTTTTCATTTTAGCCAATATTTCCAACTTACAAAAATAGTCCAAATCTTTTATAACATGCCTTGATTTGTGCAAGCATGTTTGTTTATCAAAGTATATTGGTAAAACTATTTTTGTATATTTTTCAGTATTTTATGGGATTTTAAGTGAGCCAAAAAGACCAAGTTTTAATCCCTAGATTTTCTGTTCCTGGCTTCAGCAAGTCGACTAGTCGATCGACCAAGTCGACTAGGGCTGAAGTCGGTCGACCGACTCGGTCGACCGACGTGCACGCCAGCTCTGCAGGATGGCCGGCCGACCGACCCGGTCGACCGTCCAGAGAGCTCTGCTCTCTGGAAAGGCCCCGCCCGACCGCGCGGTCGACCGGACAGAGAGATTGCTCTCTGTATCCTGGCTCGGTCGACCGGCCGGTCGACCGATGGCTCAAACGGTCTGAAATATGACTGTTGGCCGGTCGGCCGGACGGTCGACCGACAGGCCTGACAGAACCCCAACGGCTAGTTTTTCTAAGCCTATAAATTTGGGGTTTGGGCACTGTTTTGATTAAGATTTTTGGAGAACTTTAGAGCCAGTTTTTCCTACTCATTTCAGAGGTTTTTCTCCAGAAAATTGAGAGCTAATACTTCCAATCAAAAGGGGAGTTTTATTAAGAGTGTTTAAAGAGATTCTTTGAGTTTTCCTCCACCATCTCTTTCCTAGTTTTTCTCACACAAACACTTAAGCTATCCATTGATTATTCATTCTATAGGAGTGTTGTAGTAAGAGTGCTTTTAGGTGATCAAAGTGTTGTGATCACCAAAGATCTTTTCTTTGTACTTTGAGGAGGCAGGCAAGTGTGCTCGCGGTGGTTTAGAGTTCGATTGTGAACTCTTGGTTTGAGGTGCGGCCTCGGCAAGTTTGTGGGGCTTGCGTGTGTACGAGACTAGGGAGTCCGAGGGATTGTAGGTGTTGCGGCACCAAGGAGAGATCCATTGGGATCGAGCATAGTGGAAATCCTTCGTGTGTCGAAGGCGGGATGTAGAGCAAGTGTGCTCGAACCTCGAAACAAATTCCTTGTGTTTGCGATTGCTCACTCTCTCTCTTTGTCTCTTTTATATCTTGCATGCTATTACTTGTCTTTATTTTTACATGCTAGATATTCATTGTGCTTAATTGATATACTTGCTTGGGATTGTTTGCTAACACTTGTATTCAACCAAGAGAGCCAACGCGGCACCTCAACCCTTATCTAGGGGAATCTAGAGGAGTTTGCCCAGAGCCCTTCACGGGGAATTCGGCAACACTCTTGTGATATACGTGGTGTTTAGTGTAAGAGTTTAGTTTAGGTTATAAAAGTTTTTAATTCCACATTATTTATCATTAAGTGACCATTAGGTTAGCCATCACCTATTCACCCCCCCTCTAGATGAACCTATAATTGGTATCAGAGCTTGGTACTCTGATTTGGGTCTTACAACCTAGAGTTAAAGATCCTCATTTTTAGGCTAATCACAATATTTGTACACACACCATGGACTTCATGTCACCACCCATGTTTGACATTCTTAACATCCATATATGGAAGGTGAAGATGTCCTTGTACCTCAAAGCCTTAGGTATTCATGTTTATCTTGCCACTACTAATAATGCATATTGTTTAGATGGTAAGAGTTTTGAGGCTAATGCAAAAGCCCTTCATGCTTTAAAGTCTACCCTAAATGATAATTATTTATCTAGGGTTTCTAATGTTGATTCGGCTTTTGTAGCTTGGAACATAATCACCTCCCTTGGCGAAAAGGATCTATATTATGCCGGGAGCGATTCGGACGTTGGAAGCAACACCTCCAACTTGTGCTATATGGTCCAAGGGGATAACCCCCTTGAGGTAACTACCGAATCTGAGGATGAGGATGTTAACATGTCATATGAAGAGCTTTCTACTTTTTGTCAATTATTGCTTGAAAAATATGACATGATTAAGAAAGATAATAAAAATTTGAAAAAGAAATTTGATTGCATGCATATAGAAAATGATTCATTTAGAACTAAGATTGCATGCTTAGAAAAAGAAAATAATGTTTTGAAAAATGAAAATGTTTCCCTTATGTCTAAATTGAATGATCTTTGTGAAGGAAACACAAGTTTGAAAATAAAATTGATTTGATGGAAAAACAAAAGGAAGTTGTTTTTCAAGAAAATAATTCCTTAAAAAGAATGATTTGTGAAAAAGAAAAAGAATTTGTTTCGAAAAAGAAAAAGAAAAATGATTGTATATCTCATCATGCTTTACATGCCACCACTAATGAGATTAAAGATTTGAAAAATAAAATGGATTGTTTGAGTTCAACTTTGAACTCTTGTGCATTTAACCATACTAGGTTGGAGTCAATGTTTTCAAAGAAACAAACTTCACACATTCATGCACAACATCATCATGCATATGCTTATGTTGCACGTCATGATCACACTCCTACACATAAGCATCCTAAGGTGTACACATGTACACATTGTGGCCGCAAAGGCCATTTAGCAAAATTTTGTTATGACAAGTTGCATCATTTTAATTTTGCTAATAATAAAATTTTGGGTTCCTTACAAGACTAACCCCAAAGGACCCAAGAAAATATGGGTACCAAAACCCCCACCCCATGTTTTTGATATAGGTGAGGGATCCCTCAAGACGTGAGAGATTTGGTGCCTTGATGGTGGATGCAAATGGACTTGATGGACACACATTTGATGCATCACTATCAAGGAGATTTTGGTGGGATGACCACCATGATTGGAGCTTTGGAGTTGGTAACAGTCTCTAAACTCCCATTTTATTTATGTTCATGCTTGTTCATTCATAATATTTTGAGCATGTTCATGTTTTCATTTGTTTTGTACTTCATGTGGTGATAACATGCTTAGATGTAGTTTTTTATCAAAACTTGTATTATACATGTACAAATAGTGAGCTACATTTGTTTTATATATGATTGCACTTCATGCTCATTTGTACCCACTATATGCATATGTATAGACTAGTTTTGATGATTCTCATTTATACATGCTTTGCCAATTTTTATGCTTTACTTCATGTATATGTATTATTAATTCAAATCTAATAAATATACATGTATACCCGTGAGTCTCTTGCCTTCATGCAAATACATTTGATAGACTCTTTTATGTTTGGGATATGTATGTGTATTGTTAGTTTTGGATAAATCATACATATACCATGAAGATTAGTGTTTTAAAGAAAAATGATTTTTATTAAAATGTGACTTATGATCTTTTTGAGCTTAAATGACTATTTTCATAAAAATACTATTTACATGATCTTTTAACACTCACATCTTCATTTATTATTTCATGACTTAGTTTCATGATCATTTTGAGCTTTATAGTCCATGAGTGATTAAATCTTTATGTACTTAATTATGTTTTATGAAAAACATATGATTTGATGTATTTGAAGGATTTTTAACTAGTTGTTCAAAAACTATTTTATACTAGTTATTTATTCTTCAATTAGTCTATAAGTTATACACATGATCCTAATTTTAATCCATTGGATAAATTATTTTGTGTTCTTAAGATTTGATGCTTCCTGAATTGAATATTAGTTTAAGTGTTAGTTTTTGTCAACACTAGAATTTATACTTGTACATATTGTGGGTCACAAATAAATCTATATATGGTTGGGTTTAATTGCTTATTTGTGTCCATTAGGTGTGCTAGTATAGCCTAGTATTGATGATCCTTACATTTTTAAACTTGTATTCCCATTTTGAATTTGTGTTATGATCATGTGCCTTTCATTTCATGTATATGTTTATTTTGCCAAACTTTAAGATATACATGTATACCTCTTGAGTCATTTGTCTTTCATGCAAATCTATATATATGGACTCAATTGTGTTTAGGGATATGTATGTATACTTCTATGATTATTCTTATTTGTAATTGATATTACTAGTGGTAGTTATTACTATTATTATTAGTATATGGTTATTAGCATTTTAATTATTTTTAGTATTTATTACTACGGTTATTACTAATTACTATTATTATTGTTGCTGTTGTTATTCTTATTATTATTATTTTATTATTATTATGTTTGTTATTAGTTAGTAGTATCATTTCCTACTCCCTTTACTCCTACCCACTATCATAACCCATTATCCAACACACCCAAACCCATACTCCAATAACTTATACCCTCAAACCCAATAGCCCAATCTATAATCTATATATAATCCTAACTCTTAACCTTAAACCAAATCCCTAATCTAATCTCCCTCTCCTTCATCCACAGCCGCCAATACCATCCCTCTCCATGGCTGGCCTCTCCAGCAAACCAACAGCACCCCCTCGGCCGCTACCCCCCACCTCCGTGTGCCCCTTTCCATCGAGCCACCCATCCACAGCCGGCATCACAGCAGCCCCAACCCCGGAGCAGCCTTGCCGTGAGCACCCTACCTCCACGGCATCTCCAGCTGCCAGAGCCGTGCCGTCATGCCCTCCTCCTCGCATCATCTTCCCTTTGCCGTGAGCAGCTCAGAGCGCCACCATCGAGCTCCATCTCCGTGACAGCAATCTTCCCCAGGCTCCCTCTCCTGCTTGTACCTACGCACTGGCCAGAGCTCCCCCAACCTCCAGTGCGCATTGCCCATGCCAGCCTGCAGCCTTCCCTGCCATCACTCCACCACCGAGGCCCTCCCATGCATCTCCCCCATTGCCGCCTCTTGCCCAGGCCGCGGCAATAGCAGTCGCCTTCCCCAAAGCCGAGTACAGCCACTCCCACCTCCATGCCTGAGACACCACATATGGTAACCCCTTCTGCCGTATATAGTATGTGCTACATGTGAGTGTTTGCAACCATTGAAAGATCACCTAGAGGGGGGGTGAATAGGTGATGGCTAATCTAAAGGTCACTTATGAACAAATAATGCGGAATTAAAACTAAGTTGACCAAATTAAAATTCTTATTAATTTAACACTTATGTATAACCAAGAGTGTTGCCGAATTCCCCTTGCGAGGCTCTGGACAAGCTCCTCTAGATTCCCCTTGAATGGGTTGAGGTGCCGCGTTGGCTCTCTTGGTTGAATACAAGTGTTAACAACAATCCCAAGCAAGTATGTATATCAATTATGAGCACAAGGGAATATATCATGCATATATAAGATGAACACAATAAATTTGAATGCAAGATATAAAAGAGACAAAGAGAGAGAGAGGGATAGAGTAAGCAATCGCAAACACAAAGGGTTTGTTTCGAGGTTCGAGCACACTTGCTCTACATCCCCGCCTTCGACACACGAAGGATTTCCACTATGTAAGATCCCACCGGATCTCTCCTCGGTGCCGTACACCTACAAACCCTCGGACTCCCAAGTCCCGTACACACGCAAGTCCACCGACTCGCCGAGGCCGTACCTCTACCACCAAGAGTTCACAACCGAACTCCAACCACCAACAACGAGCACACTTGCCCGTTTCCTCAAATACAAAGAAAAGATCTCTTTGATGATCACAACACTTGATCACCTAAAGAGCACTCTCACTACAACACACCTATAGGAATATCTAGCAATGGATAGCTCAAGTGTGGTGTGAGAAAATCAAGGAAAGAAAGCTTTGATGGAAAACTCAAGAAATCACTTTAACACTCTCTTGATAAAAAACTCTTCCTTTTGATTGAAAGTATTTGCACTAAAATCTTGTAGAGAAACTCCTCTAAAAGTGTCTGAAAAACAGCTCAAGAAGTCTCCTAAATGTTAACCTCAAAACAGATGACAAAATCCCTTTTTATAGGCTTCAGAAAAATAGAGCCGTTGGGGTTCTGTCAGAGCTGGCGGTCGACCGCCGGTCGACCGGCCAACGGTCATTTTTCTGACCGTTGCAGCCACCGGTCGACTGGTGAGTCGACCGCTCTTCTGGAATGAACTGTCGGTCGACCGATCCGGTCGACTGGCAATTTCCAGAGAGCAACAGGTTTGGGTCGGTCGAGTATCGGTCGACTCCGGTCGACTGATACGCACATGCACAAAAACTGTGCATGTCGGTCGAGTGCCGGTCGACTGCCGGTCGACCGGTCACTGAGAAATTCTGAAAAATCAGAACTTCCAGGACCTGGAAAATTTGGATTTTGGTTTTGGGTCTTGGATAAAATATTTTGGTCTTGAAAAATCATAGAGTATGAGCATGTGTCATACTACTATCAAGGTAAAATACTTGGTAAAAATTCTTTGATAAAAACTTGATTTTCCATGAAATGTTTTTCCAAACCTTTATCAAATACAAAAACAAGATATTTGAGTCCATTTAAAAGCATAGTGTGTATGGATATGATCCACTCCACAATCAATATGAAATATCTATGTTTTTGAAATCTAGTATACAACTTGGTTTTGGTTAAAGAATATACATGATAGAAATACCAAAAACCAACAAATATTTTGTCTTAAAGAAAACTCTTTTTCTAAAATAAAAATTCTTTTCTAAACAAAAAATCTTTTATGAAAGCACTTTAAATCAAGAGTTCTAATCAAGAGTGTGTGTGTGTGATATAACTTGAGCAATCCACCAACTATCTATCCTTTACATTTTTACTAAAACAAAAATACAAATTCTATACCTAGACACAAGTCTTCATCTTCTTGAAGTCTTCCTTGAAGGCTTCTCATCTTCTTGACTTGGTCCAAGCTTGATCCAAAAACTCCTTGGATCACTACATGCAAGCTCCAAATCTTGTTTTTAATCCTTTGTTGAGCTATGCACCTACTAAGATCTTGATCATGAATCTGTCACTAATTAAACACAAGATCATTAGTAATTATAACTACATGAGTTGATCATCATCAAAACTAGGGTGAAGGGCCTTTGGGCCAACAATCTCCCCCTTTTTGATGATGACAAAACTCATGGAGTTATATATGCATGGATTAAAGTAAAGCTTCAAAGAAGCTCCCCTTAACTCATGCATAATAAATAAGCAATAGATATTCAATGAAGCACATGACATGTATGCAATGTAATCAAATCATAAATCAAATCTTTTGCTCCTAATTGCAAAATAACATATATGCATAAATACAAATCTTACTCCCCCTTAAGAAAGGAACCAAATACTTCTCCCCCTTAAGTAAGGAAATCATGAAATCATGCATATAAAATCACAAATTCTTCTCCCCCTTTTTGTCAATCATCAACAAAGGGTTCAAAGAAAAATACATCAAACAAATTTTTCTCCCCCTTTTTGTTAAAATCAAAGAGATCAAGGAGGGGTAAATACAAATCAATCAATAAAATTTATATGCGATATAAATTCATGAAGAGGAAGACGTTAAGTTAGCTTCCCGACACATATACATTACATGAAAGAGGGATGACAAGCCCTAATTCACATAACGTATAATATGTCATGCATAAGAGGAGATGTGAAGCTCCCCCTACACACGTATATCATATAAAGAAGAGTTGTCAATCTCCTCAATTTATAATATACTCAACATGAATCTATATGTAAGAGAGATGTTAAGCTCTCCTTGCATATAGACAATACAAATCAAAAATTTTGAATTTTTCTTATGAAAACAAAATTTTGAAATATCTTAAAATACAATATTTTCTTTTAAGGTACCAAATGTAGAACAACCAAATTTTGAATTTTGATACCAATTATGAAATACAATGCATAAGCTTGAAGATAAATAAGATTTGAAGTAAGCTTAGCATTAACAACTTTGTGCTTAAAAAATATAAGAGTCAATTTTAGCTAAAGCACAAGTACAAATCATATATATGTATGAAAAGAGTATATCAATTGAAGTAGATACATACATATATGAAAGAACAAAATATGAGTATATACAACAAGAGTCAAATTGATACCAATTGAAAATATCCAATGATACCAATTGAAAAGTAAGCATAAGTGTATACATCATATAATCTACTATATGAAGAATTCGAACTAGTTAAATGAACTTGTTTTAAGAACTAGTACGAGATCCTTCCATCAAGGAATAAGTTAAAAAGTTTTTTCATGAAAGATCAATGAAACACAAGGCACTAAAAAGCACTCTATCCAAAAGTCCATATCAAAAAGAAGTGAGTGTGATAGTGTTATGTGAAACATGGTATCATGAAAATTAGCAATAAAACTCAATATTCCTTAAAATCATAAATTTTGAAAATACGAAAATCATCACAAATTTTAATATATGAAAATCATCAAAATTATATTTCATAGCATATGTATGTTTTGACAAGACATTAAGTATACATACATATCCCCAAAATTCAATTGAGTCCTTATAAATAGATTTGCATGAAAAGCAAATGACTCAAGGGTTATCCATGTATATTTTAATGTTTTGGCAAAAGAAACTTATACATGAAATGAAATCACATGATCATAACATAAATCCAAATGGGAATACAAGTTTAAGAATGTAATGATCATCAACATAAGGCTATACTAGTACATCTAATAGGCACAAATAAGCATTCAACCCAATCATATATAGATTTATTTGTGGTCCATAAGGTGTACAAGTATAAATCCAAGTGTTGACAAGTACTAACATCTAAACTAATATTCAATACAATGAAGCATCAAAATTTTGAAATCACAAAAGAATTTATCCATAAAAATAGGATCATGTGCAATACTTGAAGAATAGATAACTAGTTTAAATGAATTTTTGACAAACTAGTTAAAGATCCTTCATAAATAAAAAATCATATGTTTTTCATGAATAATACTAAATACATAAAAGTTCAAGCACTCATATTCCATAAAGCTCCAAATTATATATTTTCTTAAAGATAGAGTGTTCAAAGGTTATGTAAATAGTGTCTACATGAAAATAGTCATTGAAGCCCAAAAACGATCATAAGTCAAATTTTTAACAACAAATCATGAAAAATCATTTTTCACTAAAATCAACAATTTTCATGGTATATGTATGGTTTATACAAATCTAACAATATGCATACATATCCCAAAAATAAAAGAGTCTATTAAATGTTTGCATGAAGGCAAGAGACTCACGGGTATACATGTATATTTATTAGATTTGAATTAAGCACCCATATACATGAAGTAAATCACTAAAATAGGTAAAACATGTATAAAAGAGAATCATCAAAACTAGATTATACATATGCATAAAGTGGAAACAAGTGAGCATGAAGTTCAAATTATTTGAGAGTCAATTGTAATTCACTATTTGTATATGTATACATACAAGTTTGACAAATCTACATCTAAGCATGTAAATACCACATGAAGCACACAAAATCTTAAAACATAAACATGCTATGAATATGATAAAGTATAAAGCATGTACATAAATAAAATAGGAGTTTAGAGGTTGTTACCAACTCCAAAGCTCCAAGTATGGTGGTTGTCCCACCAAGCTCCTTGATAGTGATGCAACCAAGTGTATGTCCATCATGTCCATTGCAACCACTACCAAGGTACCAACCTTCTCACGTTTTGTGAGAGCCCTCACCTACATCAAAATCAAAAGGTGGGGGTTTTGGTACCCATGTTTTCTTGGGTCCTTTGGGGTTAGCATTGTTGTAAGGAACCCAAAATTTATTATACTTAGCAAAATATAGATATGGTTTCTTATCAAAACAATATCTTGCTAGATGGCCTTTGCGACCGCAATGTGTACAAATGTACACCTTAGCATGATGCTTATGAGTGTGATTGTGATCGTGTTGTGCATCATAAGCATGATGAGTATGTGCATGAGCATGGGGAACTTGTTTCTTTTGAAACAAGGATTCCAACTTGGAATGATTAAATGCACACGAGTTCAAAGTTGAACTCAAATTATTCATCTTATTTTTCATATTCTTAATCTCATTAGATGTGGCATGAAAAGCATGATGAGATGAAGAATCATTTTTCCTTTTCTTTTTAGAAACAAAGTCTTTTTCCTTTTCAACAAATTTTCTTTTCAAGGTGATATTTTCTTGAAAAATATTTTCCTTTTGTTTTTCTACCATAGCTATCTTTTCTTTCAAAGTATTGTTTCCTTCACACAAAATACTCAATTTAGAAAATAAGGAAACATTCTCATTTTTCAAATCTTCTTTTTCTTTTTCTAAACATGCAAGTTTATTTTTCAAGGAATCATTTTCTACATGCATGCAATCAAATTTCTTTTTCAAAATATTGTTATCTTTTTCTAAGCATGCAATGTTATCTCTAAAAGAGTCATGTTCTACATGCATGCAAGCAATTTCCTTTTTCAAATTTTTATTATTTCTTTTAAGCATGTCATATTTTTCAAGTATAAGATGACAAAAGGTAGTGAGCTCATCATATGACATGTCCTCATCATCGGATTCGGAATTTACCTCAAGGGGGTTATCCCCTTGGACCATAAAGCATGTGTTGGAGGTGTTGCTTCCAACATCCGAATCGCTCCCCGCATAGTATTGTTCATTTTCGCCAAGGGAGATCAAGGTATTCCAAACTACAAAAGCAGAATCAATGTTAGCAACTCTAGATAAATAAGCATCATCTAGGGTACTCTTTAAAGCATTAAGGGCTTTTGTATTAGCCTCAATATTCTTACCATCTATACAATAAGCATTATTAGTAGTGGCAAGATATACATTATAACCTAGGGCTTTGAGGAATAATGACATCTTAACTTTCCAAATGTGGATGTTAAGAATATCAAGGGTGGGTGGTGACATAAAGTCCATGGTGAGGTGTGTGTGTACAACAAATATTGTGATTAGCCCAAATGTAGGATCTTTAACTCTTAGGTTGTTAGACCCTTATCAAGAGCACTAGCTCTGATACCAATTGAAGGATCACCTAGAGGGGGGGTGAATAGGTGATGGCTAATCTAAAGGTCACTTATGAACAAATAATGCGGAATTAAAACTAAGTTGACCAAATTAAAATTCTTATTAATTTAACACTTATGTATAACCAAGAGTGTTGCCGAATTCCCCTTGCGAGGCTCTGGACAAGCTCCTCTAGATTCCCCTTGAATGGGTTGAGGTGCCGCGTTGGCTCTCTTGGTTGAATACAAGTGTTAACAACAATCCCAAGCAAGTATGTATATCAATTATGAGCACAAGGGAATATATCATGCATATATAAGATGAACACAATAAATTTGAATGCAAGATATAAAAGAGACAAAGAGAGAGAGAGGGATAGAGTAAGCAATCGCAAACACAAAGGGTTTGTTTCGAGGTTCGAGCACACTTGCTCTACATCCCCGCCTTCGACACACGAAGGATTTCCACTATGTAAGATCCCACCGGATCTCTCCTCGGTGCCGTACACCTACAAACCCTCGGACTCCCAAGTCCCGTACACACGCAAGTCCACCGACTCGCCGAGGCCGTACCTCTACCACCAAGAGTTCACAACCGAACTCCAACCACCAACAACGAGCACACTTGCCCGTTTCCTCAAATACAAAGAAAAGATCTCTTTGATGATCACAACACTTGATCACCTAAAGAGCACTCTCACTACAACACACCTATAGGAATATCTAGCAATGGATAGCTCAAGTGTGGTGTGAGAAAATCAAGGAAAGAAAGCTTTGATGGAAAACTCAAGAAATCACTTTAACACTCTCTTGATAAAAAACTCTTCCTTTTGATTGGAAGTATTTGCACTAAAATCTTGTAGAGAAACTCCTCTAAAAGTGTCTGAAAAACAGCTCAAGAAGTCTCCTAAATGTTAACCTCAAAACAGATGACAAAATCCCTTTTTATAGGCTTCAGAAAAATAGAGCCGTTGGGGTTCTGTCAGAGCTGGCGGTCGACCGCCGGTCGACCGGCCAACGGTCATTTTTCTGACCGTTGCAGCCACCGGTCGACTGGTGAGTCGACCGCTCTTCTGGAATGAACTGTCGGTCGACCGATCCGGTCGACTGGCAATTTCCAGAGAGCAACAGGTTTGGGTCGGTCGAGTATCGGTCGACTCCGGTCGACTGATACGCACATGCACAAAACTGTGCATGTCGGTCGAGTGCCGGTCGACTGCCGGTCGACCGGTCACTGAGAAATTCTGAAAAATCAGAACTTCCAGGACCTGGAAAATTTGGATTTTGGTTTTGGGTCTTGGATAAAATATTTTGGTCTTGAAAAATCATAGAGTATGAGCATGTGTCATACTACTATCAAGGTAAAATACTTGGTAAAAATTCTTTGATAAAAACTTGATTTTCCATGAAATGTTTTTCCAAACCTTTATCAAATACAAAAACAAGATATTTGAGTCCATTTAAAAGCATAGTGTGTATGGATATGATCCACTCCACAATCAATATGAAATATCTATGTTTTTGAAATCTAGTATACAACTTGGTTTTGGTTAAAGAATATACATGATAGAAATACCAAAAACCAACAAATATTTTGTCTTAAAGAAAACTCTTTTTCTAAAATAAAAATTCTTTTCTAAACATAAAAATCTTTTATGAAAGCACTTTAAATCAAGAGTTCTAATCAAGAGTGTGTGTGTGTGATATAACTTGAGCAATCCACCAACTATCTATCCTTTACATTTTTACTAAAACAAAAATACAAATTCTATACCTAGACACAAGTCTTCATCTTCTTGAAGTCTTCCCTTGAAGGCTTCTCATCTTCTTGACTTGGTCCAAGCTTGATCCAAAAACTCCTTGGATCACTACATGCAAGCTCCAAATCTTGTTCTTTAATCCTTTGTTGAGCTATGCACCTACTAAGATCTTGATCATGAATCTGTCACTAATTAAACACAAGATCATTAGTAATTATAACTACATGAGTTGATCATCATCAAAACTAGGGTGAAGGGCCTTTGGGCCAACAACCATTTCTCCTAAGCCAAGCACCAACCTTAGCATCTTCCTCCAAGCTATTTTTTGCCTCTCCGTGGATCGTTGTTGATCGCCGTCGGCGAGCGCGAACGCACCCACGTCCTTCACGGGAGATCCTCTATCCATCGACATCCTCCACTAGAGCCTCTGTCAGCGCGCCGCAAGTCGCCCCTAGGTTAGTGCATTTATATGTATAGGGTAAACTTGTAATAGTGTTTAATGGTGTTGTGGGTGCGTGAGTTTAATGTATGCATGTGTTTATGTACGTATGTATGCATGTATATATGTATGTATATATGTAAGTGTATTTATTGTATATATGCATGGTTATTAGTGTGTAAGTATATATAAGTATGTATAGATGTATGAATGTATATAAGCTTATATACGTCTATGAGAGTGTGTGTATGTATTTATATTTATGTACACATGCATGCGTGGAACTGTGTATGTATTGTTGGCCCAAGAGGTTACACTCTCTTGTTTTGTGTTTTGATGATGACAAACCAAATAAGAGCTATTTGGTACTAATGAATTTGTTCAAGATAAGTTTCAGGTTTTGTACCATGTTTGGAGACCATTGGCTTAGCTTTTGCAAGAACTTCTAAGTTTCACATAGAAAGGAAGGCAAATTGCACAATCAAGGAAGGATCATAGAAGAGAAGGCACTAGCAAGGCATTGGATGGCTCAAAGACTTGAAGATTGCTCAAAAAGTATTTAATCATTGTATTTTTAGTTTTATAGCTTGTTAAAGAATAGTGGATAGGTTTGAAGCTCTATCACACACGTTTTTGCGCACATGTTTATTCCAAAATGTTTTCTTATAATTTATACAAAAACATTTTGTTTACAAGATTTGGCCTACAGATATATATTTGTGTTTTATACAAATCTATGTTCAAAAGTATTTTTGTCAAAAACAAAATCTCCTTTATATTCTTTCAAAAACCTGATTTTTGACCTGTTCCGGTCGACCGACCGGTCGACTGATTCTATGTCAGGTTTGACCGGTCGACCGTGCAGTCGACCGAGGAACTGGCAG
This sequence comes from Agave tequilana, assembly GCA_038442645.1. Taxonomy (NCBI): domain Eukaryota; kingdom Viridiplantae; phylum Streptophyta; class Magnoliopsida; order Asparagales; family Asparagaceae; genus Agave; species Agave tequilana. The sequence goes on from JAVJIF010007552.1 coordinate 138,704, forward strand.
GTGCACGTATCCGTGTGCATGTCTGCCGGTCGACCGTGCAGTCGACCGACTGTAAGTCACTCTGCTCTCGGTTAAAATGGGTCGACCGGGCGGTCGACCGCTGGCCTGCAACGGTCACATTTTTAAACTTGCGGTCGACCGACTGGTCGACCGACAGAGCCGTTTGAACAGTAACGGGCATTTTTTTTCTGAGCTGTTTATTTTTGTCTTTTTCTCTCTTAAGTGAGTTTAAATGACTTGTTTTGGGTTTAATACATTCTGATTAGCCTTAAAAATGTTTTATCTTCTAACCCTAGCCCTCTCCTATAAATAGGGGTGTTTGGGGAGAGATTGGTTCACCTAATCATTACAAGAAAAATTCAAAAGTTTAAGGCATTCAAAAGAGCTTGGTTTTTGGTTTTTGTGCTGAAATTCTCTCTCATATTCTGAAGTGTTTTCAAAAGAACTGTCTGATTTCATTTTCTATTCTCCTTGCACACAAGAGCTTCATTCCTACTCATTGTTCTCTAAGGACCTTTTGTAAGGGAAAAGACAATTGAAAGAGAGAGTTTGTGGTCTTTTGACTACTCAGAAATTCCTTATACTTGAGATTGTGGAGTTGGGTACTCCATTGTATTTGTGATCTTTGTGATAGTGGAAGTAGCTAGAATCCTTCTGGGGAAGGCGGGGAGTAGAGCTGGGTGCTCGAACCTCGATAACATATCTTTGTGTTTGCGATTGGTTTACTTTTCCTTGTCATTACTTATTGCTTGAGATTGTCATTGCCATATTCATTTTCATTCATATTGTCAATCATTATCCCATACAACAAGGTTGCATTGTGCACCTCTAACTCATTTTACGAGGAAGCCGGAGGAAGGAGTTCAGAGCCCTTAATAGGGAATTCGGCTCTTAGTCTTGTTTTGGGAGATTGTTGCATTACATTTGCATCACAATTTTTAAATTGCTCTTTGATTAGCATCATCACCTATTCACCCCCCCTCTAGGTGATTTTCAATTGGTATCAGAGCTTGGACTCTAGGTTTTGGCTTAACATCCATAGAGAGATCCTTAAATTTTGCTAATCAACATTTCTCATTTCATTCATTCATCACTAGTAAACATGACCGATAACATTAAATCCCCACCTAAATTTGATGGACTCAACTTCCCTATTTGGAAGGTTAGGATGACTATCTTTTTGCAATCATTAGGTAGTTTAGTGGCTAAGTCCTTGACCAAACCCTATGTAGCACCCGATAGTGATGAGAGCACATGGACCGACTTCAACTTTAGAGAATATGAGGCTAACTCCAATGCCCAAAACTCCCTTTTAACCGCCTTGAATGAGGATGACCTTACACGGGTAATTCATTGCCAATCCGCCTATGAGATTTGGAAACACTTATTGGTCACACATGAAGGGACTTCACAAGTCAAGAGAGCTAAGATCGATCTCTTGAGGTCTCAATATGAATCATTTAAAATGCTTGATGATGAATCTATTGATTGTATGATTACTAGATTCACTAAAATCACCAATGGTCTTTCTTCCTTAGGTGACGTCATCTCCAACGATCAAAAGGTGTGCAAAGTGATTCGGGCTCTTCCTCCATCTTGGGAGATAAAGGCCACCACCTTGAAGGAATTGAACGACAAAGATGAGATGGACATCATTAGTCTCATTGGGAACCTAAAGACCCATGAGATGGAGAAGAAAGCAAGAGAAGAGGCCGCTCTAACAAAGAAGAAGTCCTTAGCTTTCAAGTCTTCATCCACTCTTAAAGACAATGAAGAAGATGAAGAAGAAGATGAGGAGCTCTCCCTCCTTGTGCGAAATGTCAAAAGGATGTACCGGAGGAACAAGCTCAACTTCCGGAGAAAATTTGAAGGCAAAGAGGAGAGGAAAATTATATGCTACAATTGCCGAAAGCCCGGACACATCATGGCGGATTGCCCGGAGTTCAAGAAGAAGATGACCTCCTCCTTCAAGCCAAAGAAATTGGAAGAAAAGAAAGCATATAAGGCAACTTGGGATTCGGAAAGCGAGTCCAAGGAAGAGGCGGATGTAGCAAATATGTGTTTCATGGCAAACACACCTAAGGTAACCCCTCAACCCCTTGATGATGAAGATGATGAATTAAGTAAGGAAGTTCTTGTACATGCTTTTGTTGAACTTTCTGAAACTTATGATAATAAGAAAATTGAATGCTTTAAATTACAAAAGGAAGTTGCTTTTCTTAAAAATCAACTTGCTATGGTTTCCAAAGAAAAAGATGATATTTCTTCCAACCTCATTTCTATTCAAAATGAATTTAGTGCCTACAAGGTTTCTTGTAAGGCTAAATTTCCTATTGTTGATGAAAAAGAAATTTCTTCTTTAAAAACCAAAATGGTTGATTTCGAGAAGGTTTTGAAAGATTGTGCTTTTAACACTAAGAAACTTGAGGAAAAATTTTCTAAAAAGCACACATCACATGCTAAGATTCCTCATGCTCACACTACACCTAACACTTCTCATGCTCATGCTCACAAAGCTCATGCTCACAAATCACACACTCATTATGCTTTTAAATATGGTAGAGTATATAGATGCACATATTGTGGTAAAAATGGACATTTAGCTAAGTTTTGTTATGATCAATTAAACAGATCCAATAATCTTGTTTGGGTTCATGGCTCTAACCCTCAAGGACCTAAGAAAATGTGGGTACCAAAATCAAGTCCTAAATTGTTTGATGTAGGTACACACCAAGGCTCCAAGACATAGGGAGCGGTGGTACCTTGATAGTGGTTGTTCAAGACACATGACGTGGGATATCAACAACTTACAACCCTATCAAGGTACATGGAAGGTGGATCCGTCACCTTCGGGGATGACTCCAAAGGGACTATCATCGGTATAGGTAACATTCAAATTGGTGCATCTCCTATTATTGAGAATGTTGTTTTAGTTGAAGGTTTGAAACATAATTTGCTTAGCATTAGTCAATTTTGTGATCGTGGACTTAAAGTTGTTTTGATGATTGTTCTTGCAAGATTTTTGATATTAAAACAAATGATTGTATTCTCACCGATTTTCGTGATGATAATGTTTATATCATTGACATGCTTAATATTGAGTATTCTACTAAATGCTTGAATGCTTTTGATGAAAAACTCTTGACTTTGGCATAGAAGATTAGGACATGCTTCTTTTGAACATCTTTCTAGGATTAATTCAAAGGAATTGGTGAAGGGTATTCCTTGCTTGAAGTTTGAGAAAGACCGAATTTGTGGTGCGTGCCAACTTGGGAAACAAACCAAGTCTTCCTTCAAACCAATCAAGGATATCATGTCAACTAGGCCTTTAGAATTAATTCATATGGATCTTTTGGACCTACTAAAACTAAGAGTTTAAATGGTAGTAGATATGCATATGTTTTGGTTGATGATTATTCCCGTTTCACTTGGGTTTTCTTTTTGGAACACAAAGATCAAACCTTTTCTCATTTAAGATTTTTCGAAAAAGGGTTGAAAAAGAAAAAGGTTTTCCGATTTTGAAAATAAGAAGTGATAGAGGTGGTGAGTTTGTAAACCAACTCTTCATGACTTATTGTGATGAAAAGGGAATTAAGCATGAAATGTCTTGTCCTAGAACTCCACAACAAAATGGAGTTGTAGAAAGGAAAAATAGAACACTTCAAGAGATGGTTAGGACAATGATAAGTGAATACGACCTCCCTCAATATTTATAGGCCGAGGCCGTAAACACTGCATGCTATATATCTAACCGTATTTATTTGTGTAAAAATTCTTCCAAAACATCTTTTGAAATGTATCACTCTAGAAAACCTAATGTTGCTTATTTCAAAGTTTTGGATGCAAGTGTTTTGTTTTAAATACTAAAGAGAATTTGGGTAAATTTGATGCTAAGGCTTATGAAGCAATTTTTGTTGGATATCCTACAACTAGTAAAGCTTATAGAGTATTCATTAGATCTTCTCGTACCATTGAAGAATCCATGCATGTTAAATTTGAAGAATCTAATGTGGTTGTTGAGAATGTTGTAGAGATTGAACCATTAGGTGAAGACATGGAGAGACTATCCTTGAAGGACTCACCCGCTCAAGAAGATAAGCAAGAATCTATTGGTGATGTTCAAGAGGATAAAGAGGAAAGCTCTCAACTGCTTCCTAAAGCTTGGAGATACGCTACAAATCATCCTAAGGAGCTCATCTTGGGTGATGCATCTAAAGGAGTCACAACGCGCTCCAAACTCCATGACCTATGTGGTAACTTTGCTTTCATTTCTCATTTTGAACCCAAAGGCATTCTCGAAGCCGAGACGGACCCATATTGGTTGCTTGCCATGCAAGAGGAACTCAATCAATTTGAGCGCAACCAAGTTTGGCACCTTATTCCTAAACCCCACGATAGACCAATAATTGGTACTAAGTGGATCTTTAGAAACAAGATGGATGAGTCCGGAAATGTCATTAGGAATAAAGCTAGGTTAGTGGCCCAAGGTTACACTCAAGTTGAAGGAATTGACTTTGAGGAGACCTTTGCACCCGTAGCACGGCTTGAAGCCATACGGATGACACTAGCTTTTGCATCTTTCAAAAATTTTAAACTTTTTCAAATGGATGTGAAAAGTGCATTTTTGAATGGTTTTATTAATGAAGAAGTTTATGTTTCTCAACCTCCCGGTTTTATTGATCATGTTCATCCCGATTTTGTTTTTAAACTTGATAAAGCCTTGTATGGATTGAAACAAGCTCCAAGAGCTTGGTATGAAAGGCTTTCTAGTTTTCTCATTTCAAATGATTTTATTAAAGGCAAAGTGGACACTACTCTATTCACTAAGCATGTTGATAATGATATATTAATTGTGCAAATTTATGTTGATGATATAATTTTTGGTTCTATTAATGAGCTTTTGTGCAAGGATTTTGAAAAGGTAATGCAACTTGAGTTTGAAATGTCTTCAATGGGTAAGCTCAATTTCTTCCTTGGACTCCAAATCAAGCAATTGCAAAACGGGACGTTCATAAGTCAATCCAAGTACGCAAAGGAACTTGTAAAGAAGTTTGGACTTGAAGGCTCAAAGAGTTGCAACACTCCCATGGCAACTACAACCAAGCTTGATAAAGATGACCAAGGTAAAAATGTTGATATTAAATTATATAGAAGTATGATAGGAAGTCTTTTATATTTAACGGCAAGTAGGCCGGATATCATGTTTAGTGTGTGTCTTTGTGCTAGATTTCAATCGTGTCCTAAAGAGTCCCATCTTATTGCGGTAAAACGCATTATTCGTTATATTAAGGGCACTATTGGGATGGGTCTATGGTATCCGAAAACCGGAGATTTCTCAATGACGAGTTATTCGGATGCCGACTATGCGGGTTGTAGAGTAGATAGAAAGAGTACTAGTGGGACATGTCAATTTCTTGGTAATTGTCTTGTTTCATGGTCCTCTAGGAAACAAAATTCCGTAGCACTCTCAACCGCCGAGGCGGAGTATGTTGCCGCAGGGGCTTGTTGTGCACAAGTCCTTTGGATGAAACATACTCTACTTGATTTTGATTTGCATTTTGATCATATAAAAATATTTTGTGATAATACTAGTACTATACACATGACTAAGAATGCAAATCAACATAGTAAGACCAAGCACATTGAGATTAGATATCACTTTCTTAGAGATCATTTTGAGAAAGGAGATATAGATATTGATTATGTTTTCACGGATTTACAACTAGCCGATATTTTCACTAAACCACTTGATTTTGCTAGATTCTCGTTTATTTGTGGAGAACTTAATGTTTGTGTTATTGAATAGACATGTTTTCATAACCCTTTTTTGATGTATGACAAAAAGGGGGAGAATAAGTTTACATGGGACAAAAATAAGTTCATTTGGTCTTGGTTCCATATGAATTTATATGTTTTGGTTTTATGTGTTTTTGTTATGAGTCTTGTGTTTTATGAATTTGAGAACTCTTGTATTTTGTGTTTTATTGGTATTGTTTCAATTTGGTTTCAATTGGCATCAAGAGTATGTTTTGTGTTTTTAATAAATTCTTGTGTTTTTCATATAGCATAAATATAGCATAATTTGAGGGGGAGTCTTCTCCTCCCCCATATTTTTGTCTATAGCCTATTTGTTTTGTCATCATCAAAAAGGGGGAGATTATTGGCCCAAGAGGTTACACTCTCTTGTTTTGTGTTTTGATGATGACAAACCAAATAAGAGCTATTTGGTACTAATGAATTTGTTCAAGATAAGTTTCAGGTTTTGTACCATGTTTGGAGACCATTGGCTTAGCTTTTGTAAGAACTTCTAAGTTTCACATAGAAAGGAAGGCAAATTGCACAATCAAGGAAGGATCATAGAAGAGAAGGCACTAGCAAGGCATTGGATGGCTCAAAGACTTGAAGATTGCTCAAAAAGTATTTAATCATTGTATTTTTAGTTTTATAGCTTGTTAAAGAATAGTGGATAGGTTTGAAGCTCTATCACACACGTTTTTGCGCACATGTTTATTCCAAAATGTTTTCTTATAATTTATACAAAACATTTTGTTTACAAGATTTGGCCTACAGATATATATTTGTGTTTTATACAAATCTATGTTCAAAAGTATTTTTGTCAAAAACAAAATCTCCTTTATATTCTTTCAAAAACCTGATTTTTGACCTGTTCCGGTCGACCGACCGGTCGACTGATTCTATGTCAGGTTTGACCGGTCGACCGTGCAGTCGACCGAGGAACTGGCAGGTGCACGTATCCGTGTGCATGTCTGCCGGTCGACCGTGCAGTCGACCGACTGTAAGTCACTCTGCTCTCGGTTAAAATGGGTCGACCGGGCGGTCGACCGCTGGCCTGCAACGGTCACATTTTTAAACTTGCGGTCGACCGACCGGTCGACCGACAAAGCCGTTTGAACAGTAACGGGCATTTTTTTCTGAGCTTTTTATTTTTGTCCTTTTCTCTCTTAAGTGAGTTTAAATGACTTATTTTGGGTTTAATACATTCTGATTAGCCTTAAAAATGTTTTATCTTCTAACCCTAGCCCTCTCCTATAAATAGGGGTGTTTGGGGAGAGATTGGTTCACCTAATCATTACAAGAAAAATTCAAAAGTTTAAGGCATTCAAAAGAGCTTGGTTTTTGGTTTTTGTGCTGAAATTCTCTCTCATTTTCTGAAGTGTTTTTCAAAAGAACTGTCTGATTTCATTTTCTATTCTCCTTGCACACAAGAGCTTCATTCCTACTCATTGTTCTCTAAGGACCTTTTGTAAGGGAAGAGACAATTGAAAGAGAGAGTTTGTGGTCTTTTGACTACTCAGAAATTCCTTGTACTTGAGATTGTGGAGTTGGGTACTCCATTGTATTTGTGATCTTTGTGATAGTGGAAGTAGCTAGAATCCTTCTGGGGAAGGCGGGGAGTAGAGCTGGGTGCTCGAACCTCGATAACATATCTTTGTGTTTGCGATTGGTTTACTTTTCCTTGTCATTACTTATTGCTTGAGATTGTCATTGCCATATTCATTTTCATTCATATTGTCAATCATTATCCCATACAACAAGGTTGCATTGCGCACCTCTAACTCATTTTACGAGGAAGCCGGAGGAAGGAGTTCAGAGCCCTTAATAGGGAATTCGGCTCTTAGTCTTGTTTTGGGAGATTGTTGCATTACATTTGCATCACAATTTTTAAATTGCTCTTTGATTAGCATCATCACCTATTCACCCCCCCCTCTAGGTGATTTTCAATTGGTATCAGAGCTTGGACTCTAGGTTTTGGCTTAACATCCATAGAGAGATCCTTAAAATTTGCTAATCAACATTTCTCATTTCATTCATTCATCACTAGTAAACATGGCCGATAACATTAAATCCCCACCTAAATTTGATGGACTCAACTTCCCTATTTGGAAGGTTAGGATGACTATCTTTTTGCAATCATTAGGTAGTTTAGTGGCTAAGTCCTTGACCAAACCCTATGTAGCACCGATAGTGATGAGAGCACATGGACCGACTTCAACTTTAGAGAATATGAGGCTAACTCCAATGCCCAAAACTCCCTTTTAACCGCCTTGAATGAGGATGACCTTACACGGGTAATTCATTGCCAATCCGCCTATGAGATTTGGCAACACTTATTGGTCACACATGAAGGGACTTCACAAGTCAAGAGAGCTAAGATCGATCTCTTGAGGTCTCAATATGAATCATTTAAAATGCTTGATGATGAATCTATTGATTGTATGATTACTAGATTCACTAAAATCACCAATGGTCTTTCTTCCTAGGTGACGTCATCTCCAACGATCAAAAGGTGCGCAAAGTGATTCGGGCTCTTCCTCCATCTTGGGAGATAAAGGCCACCACCTTGAAGGAATTGAACGACAAAGATGAGATGGACATCATTAGTCTCATTGGGAACCTAAAGACCCATGAGATGGAGAAGAAAGCAAGAGAAGAGGCCGCTCCAACAAAGAAGAAGTCCTTAGCTTTCAAGTCTTCATCCACTCTTAAAGACAATGAAGAAGATGAAGAAGAAGATGAGGAGCTCTCCCTCCTTGTGCGAAATGTCAAAAGGATGTACCGGAGGAACAAGCTCAACTTCCGGAGAAAATTTGAAGGCAAAGAGGAGAGGAAAATTATATGCTACAATTGCCGAAAGCCCGGACACATCATGGAGGATTGCCCGGAGTTCAAGAAGAAGATGACCTCCTCCTTCAAGCCAAAGAAATTGGAAGAAAAGAAAGCGTATAAGGCAACTTGGGATTCGGAAAGCGAGTCCAAGGAAGAGGCGGATGTAGCAAATATGTGTTTCATGGCAAACACACCTAAGGTAACCCCTCAACCCCTGATGATGAAGATGATGAATTAAGTAAGGAAGTTCTTGTACATGCTTTTGTTGAACTTTCTGAAACTTATGATAATAAGAAAATTGAATGCTTTAAATTACAAAAGGAAGTTGCTTTTCTTAAAAATCAACTTGCTATGGTTTCCAAAGAAAAAGATGATATTTCTTCCAACCTCATTTCTATTCAAAATGAATTTAGTGCCTACAAGGTTTCTTGTAAGGCTAAATTTCCTATTGTTGATGAAAAAGAAATTTCTTCTTTAAAAACCAAAATGGTTGATTTCGAGAAGGTTTTGAAAGATTGTGCTTTTAACACTAAGAAACTTGAGGAAAAATTTTCTAAAAAGCACACATCACATGCTAAGATTCCTCATGCTCACACTACACCTAACACTTCTCATGCTCATGCTCACAAAGCTCATGCTCACAAATCACACACCCATTATGCTTTAAATATGGTAGAGTATATAGATGCACATATTGTGGTAAAAATGGACATTTAGCTAAGTTTTGTTATGATCAATTAAACAGATCTAATAATCTTGTTTGGGTTCATGGCTCTAACCCTCAAGACCCAAGAAAATGTGGGTACCAAAATCAAGTCCTAAATTGTTTGATGTAGGTACACACCAAGGCTCCAAGACGTAGGGAGCGGTGGTACCTTGATAGTGGTTGTTCAAGACACATGACGTGGGATATCAACAACTTTACAACCCTATCAAGGTACATGGAAGGTGGATCCGTCACCTTCGGGGATGACTCCAAAGGGACTATCATCGTTATAGGTAACATTCAAATTGGTGCATCTCCTATTATTGAGAATGTTGTTTTAGTTGAAGGTTTGAAACATAATTTGCTTAGCATTAGTCAATTTTGTGATCGTGGACTTAAAGTTGTTTTGATGATTGTTCTTGCAAGATTTTTGATATTAAAACAAATGATTGTATTCTCACCGGTTTTCGTGATGATAATGTTATATCATTGACATGCTTAATATTGAGTGTTCTACTAAATGCTTGAATGCTTTTGATGAAACTCTTGGCTTTGGCATAGAAGATTAGGACATGCTTCTTTTGAACATCTTTCTAGGATTAATTCAAAGGAATTGGTGAAGGGTATCCTTGCTTGAAGTTTGAGAAAGACCGCATTTGTGGTGCGTGCCAACTTGGAAAACAAACCAAGTCTTCCTTCAAACCAATCAAGGATATCATGTCAACTAGGCCTTTAGAATTAATTCATATGGATCTTTTTGGACCTACTAAAACTAAGAGTTTAAATGGTAGTAGATATGCATATGTTTTGGTTGATGATTATTCCCGTTTCACTTGGGTTTTCTTTTTGGAACACAAAGATCAAACCTTTTCTCATTTTAAGATTTTTCGAAAAAGGGTTGAAAAAGAAAAAGGTTTTCCGATTTTGAAAATAAGAAGTGATAGAGGTGGTGAGTTTGTAAACCAACTCTTCATGACTTATTGTGATGAAAAGGGAATTAAGCATGAAATGTCTTGTCCTAGAACTCCACAACAAAATGGAGTTGTAGAAAGGAAAAATAGAACACTTCAAGAGATGGCTAGGACAATGATAAGTGAATACGACCTCCCTCAATATTTATGGGCCGAGGCCGTAAACACCGCATGCTATATATCTAACCGTATTATTTGTGTAAAAATTCTTCCAAAACATCTTTTGAAATGTATCACTCTAGAAAAACCTAATGTTGCTTATTTCAAAATTTTTGGATGCAAGTGTTTTGTTTTAAATACTAAAGAGAATTTGGGTAAATTTGATGCTAAGGCTTATGAAGCATTTTTGTTGGATATTCTACAACTAGTAAAGCTTATAGAGTATTCATTAGATCTTCTCGTACCATTGAAGAATCCATGCATGTTAAATTTGAAGAATCTAATGTGGTTGTTGAGAATGTTGTAGAGATTGAACCATTAGGTGAAGACATGGAGAGACTATCCTTGAAGGACTCACCCGCTCTAGAAGATAAGAAAGAATCTATTGGTGATGTTCAAGAGGATAAAGAGGAAAGCTCTCAACCGCTTCCTAAAGTTTGGAGATACGCTACAAATCATCCTAAGGAGCTCATCTTGGGTGATGCATCTAAAGGAGTCACAACGCGCTCCAAACTCCATGACCTATGTGGTAACTTTACTTTCATTTCTCATTTTGAACCCAAAGGCATTCTCGAAGCCGAGACGGACCCATATTGGTTGCTTGCCATGCAAGAGGAACTCAATCAATTTGAGCGCAACCAAGTTTGGCACCTTGTTCCTAAACCCCACGATAGACCAATAATTGGTACTAAGTGGATCTTAGAAACAAGAGGATGAGTCCAGAAATGTCATTAGAAATAAAGCTAGGTTAGTGGCCCAAGGTTACACTCAAGTTGAAGGAATTGACTTTGAGGAGACCTTTGCACCCGTAGCACGGCTTGAAGCCATACGGATGACACTAGCTTTTGCATCTTTCAAAAATTTAAACTTTTTCAAATGGATGTGAAAAGTGCATTTTTGAATGGTTTTATTAATGAAGAAGTTTATGTTTCTCAACCTCCCGGTTTTATTGATCATGTTCATCCCGATTTTGTTTTTAAACTTGATAAAGCCTTGTATGGATTGAAACAAGCTCCAAGAGCTTGGTATGAAGGGCTTTCTAGTTTTCTCATTTCAAATGATTTTATTAAAGGCAAAGTAGACACTACTCTATTCACTAAGCATGTTGATAATGATATATTAATTGTGCAAATTTATGTTGATGATATAATTTTTGGTTCTACTAATGAGCTTTTGTGCAAGGATTTTGAAAAGGTAATGCAACTTGAGTTTGAAATGTCTTCAATGGGTGAGCTCAATTTCTTCCTTGTACTCCAAATCAAGCAATTGCAAAACCGGACGTTCATAAGTCAAGCCAAGTACGCAAAGGAACTTGTAAAGAAGTTTAGACTTGAAGGCTCAAAGACTTGCAACACTCCCATGGCAACTACAACCAAGCTTGATAAAGATGACCAAGGTAAAAATGTTGATATTAAATTATATAGAAGTATGATAGGAAGTCTTTTATATTAACGGCAAGTAGGCCGGATATCATGTTTAGTGTGTGTCTTTGTACTAGATTTCAATCGTGTCCTAAAGAGTCCCATCTTATTGCGGTAAAACGCATTATCGTTATATTAAGGGCACTATTGGGATGGGTCTATGGTATCCGAAAACCGGAGATTTCTCAATGACGAGTTATTCGGATGCCGACTATGCGGGTTGTAGAGTAGATAGAAAGAGTACTAGTGGGACATGTCAATTTCTTGGTAATTGTCTTGTTTCATGGTCCTCTAAGAAACAAAATTCCGTAGCACTCTCAACCGCCGAGGCGGAGTATGTTGCCGCAGGGGCTTGTTGTGCACAAGTCCTTTGGATGAAACATACTCTACTTGATTTTGATTTGCAGTTTGATCATATAAAAATATTTGTGATAATACTAGTACTATACACATGACTAAGAATGCAAATCAACATAGTAAGACCAAGCACATTGAGATTAGATATCACTTTCTTAGAGATCATTTTGAGAAAGGAGATATAGATATTGATTATGTTTCCACGAATTTACAACTAGCCGATATTTTCACTAAACCACTTGATTTTGCTAGATTCTCGTTTATTTGTGGAGAACTTAATGTTTGTGTTATTGAATAGACATGTTTTTCATAACCCTTTTTTGATGTATGACAAAAAGGGGGAGAATAAGTTTACATGGGACAAAAATAAGTTCATTTGGTCTTGGTTCCATATGAATTTATATGTTTTGGTTTTATGTGTTTTGTTATGAGTCTTGTGTTTTATGAATTTGAGAACTCTTGTATTTTGTGTTTTATTGGTATTGTTTCAATTTGGTTCAATTGGCATCAAGAGTATGTTTTTGTGTTTTAATAAATTCTTGTGTTTTTCATATAGCATAAATATAGCATAATTTGAGGGGAGTCTTCTCCTCCCCCATATTTTTGTCTATAGCCTATTGTTTGTCATCATCAAAAAAGGGGGAGATTGTTGGCCCAAGAGGTTACACTCTCTTGTTTTGTGTTTTGATGATGACAAACCAAATAAGAGCTATTTGGTACTAATGAATTTGTTCAAGATAAGTTTCAGGTTTTGTACCATGTTTGGAGACCATTGGCTTAGCTTTTGCAAGAACTTCTAAGTTTCACATAGCAAGGAAGGCAAATTGCACAATCAAGGAAGGATCATAGAAGAGAAGGCACTAGCAAGGCATTGGATGGCTCAAAGACTAGAAGATTGCTCAAAAAGTATTTAATCATTGTATTTTTAGTTTATAGCTTGTTAAAGAATAGTGGATAGGTTTGAAGCTCTATCACACACGTTTTTGCGCACATGTTTATTCCAAAATGTTTTCTTATAATTTATACAAAAACATTTTGTTTACAAGATTGGCCTACAGATATATATATTTGTGTTTTATACAAATCTATGTTCAAAAGTATTTTTGTCAAAAACAAAATCTCTTTATATTCTTTCAAAAACCTGATTTTTGACCTGTTCCGGTCGACCGACCGGTCGACTGATTCTATGTCAGGTTTGACCGGTCGACCGTGCAGTCGACCGAGGAACTGGCAGGTGCACGTATCCGTGTGCATGTCTGCCGGTCGACCGTGCAGTCGACCGACTGTAAGTCACTCCTCTCTCGGTTAAAATGGGTCGACCGGGCGGTCGACCGCTGGCCTGCAACGGTCACATTTTTAAACTTGCGGTCGACCGACCGGTCGACCGACAAAGCCGTTTGAACAGTAACGGGCATTTTTTTCTGAGCTGTTTATTTTGTCTTTTTCTCTCTTAAGTGAGTTTAAATGACTTGTTTTGGGTTTAATACATTCTGATTAGCCTTAAAAATATTTTATCTTCTAACCCTAGCCCTCTCCTATAAATAGGGGTGTTGGGGAGAGATTGGTTCACCTAATCATTACAAGAAAAATTCAAAGTTTAAGGCATTCAAAAGAGCTTGGTTTTTGATTTTTGTGCTGAAATTCTCTCTCATTTTCTGAAGTGTTTTCAAAAGAACTGTCTGATTTCATTTCTATTCTCCTTGCACACAAGAGCTTCATTCCTACTCATTGTTCTCTAAGGACCTTTTGTAAGGGAAGAGACAATTGAAAGAGAGAGTTTGTGGTCTTTTGACTACTCAGAAATTCCTTGTACTTGAGATTGTGGAGTTGGGTACTCCATTGTATTTGTGATCTTGTGATAGTGGAAGTAGCTAGAATCCTTCTGGGGAAGGCGGGGAGTAGAGCTGGGTGCTCGAACCTCGATAACATATCTTTGTGTTTGCGATTGGTTTACTTTTCCTTGTCATTACTTATTGCTTGAGATTGTCATTGCCATATTCATTTTCATTCATATTTGTCAATCATTATCCCATACAACAAGGTTGCATGCGCACCTCTAACTCATTTTACGAGGAAGCCAGAGGAAGGAGTTCAGAGCCCTTAATAGGGAATTCGGCTCTTAGTCTTGTTTTGGGAGATTGTTGCATTACATTTGCATCACAATTTTTAAATTGCTCTTTGATTAGCATCATCACCTATTCACCCCCCCTCTAGGTGATTTTCATGTATGTGTATACTCGTATATACGTATGTATATGTGTGTACTGGGTGTACACGTATGTGTAAGTGTGCTCAGGTGGGTATTATGTGTGTGTATTTATTTATATGTTCGGTTGCGTACCCGTTCGGTGAGATCCGAACCCAGCTATAGGAGACCCGGACCCGATCCAGAATCATTCTCGTTATGGACCCAATACATCGGCGATTCGAAGACCGATTCATGGGATGATCCGTAGATCAGTACCAATTCGTGCAGTGAAGACCAGACGACGATTTGGTTCTGTAACTGTGTCATTTCATGTGAGTGTTTATTCTTATGTCATTTTCTTCTTTACCGTTATTGTGTTTTATTCATATTATTTCATGTGTCTTTATATTATATTTTACCAGTTTGACTTGTTATATCACTTCATGAGACATTATTAATTATTCACCTTATTTGTGTAATTGATATAAGCTTATATCAGTATCATTTCATGTATTGGTAAATGGCCATTGTTGGCTTAGGCCTAGTATGGATATACTGTAGACCGGATTTGACCTTGTAACTGATCTAGTTGTGATAATTTAGAATATAAATATATTGATCTTAAGGATGATTGATTCGTGATTGGGATTAGAGATTTATATTTATGTATGGTATTTATTGGACAAATTGTTTGGTGATTATTCCTATTAGAACTCTTTTGATATTGAGGACGTGTTAGACATGATGTTGCTTTATTGATAGACTGTTTTACCGATCATGGATATGTGTGAATATGATACCCTTGATGCTAGTGTATACGATGAGACTGACTTCTGGATTGTTAGGAGCTCTTATTTTTGGATTATCGCATTGGTGAGTTTGATTGATATAGTGATGACCTTATTCATATTGACTACTAGAGGTAAAGATGATCTAGATTTCATGTTGATCGAGGGTGTTACACTCCTTAGTCATGATCTTGATTATCACATTGGTGAGCTTGACTGATATAGTGATGACCATATTCATATTGACTACTAGAGGTAAAGATGATCTAGATTTCATGTTGATCGAGGGTGTTACACTCCTTAGTCATGATCTTGATTATAGTTGGATAAGTCTAATTTTGATGATGTTCTCTTCCTTAATAGTGATCTCGGTATTCATTGTTTTAGTTGATCTCGAGGATATATATATATATATATATATATATTATATATATATATATATTATATATATATATATATATATATATATATATATATATATAATATATATATATATATATATATTACTTCATGATTGGTTCTTGACTATTTTAGTTATGGAGATAGAGTTATTATGAGAGTGATTTCATTGATATCGGTAATCATATTATATGTTCGGAGTTTATGGCAAGCTATTGAGATTCGGATATATCGTGATTTAGAGGATAGATATGTTGATGACCTTGAGGATCTGAGTTGATTATATATTTTGTATGGATTATTCTATTCATGCCAGCAGCTCATTACTCACCCTGAATATCATGATTTGCTTAGGAAACTTGATTGATTATACATGATATCTACCTGATACTTTTGTCCATGTTACTTAATTATTGGGAAAATATTGTTACACGGTAACAACACCTCATGTTATACTTATTACATATCATGTTATACCGATGTCCTGTTCACTGACATTATATATCCTGTTATACCGGCATCTTGATTACACATGTTGATGTTGTTACTGAGACTATCACCGAGTTATCCCAGAGATCTAAGTAACATGCAAATTAAATAATCTTGATAAACTAATAACATGACATTAAACAACTTACACTGGGATTGGAGAAATTGATGGAGGAGACAGCGTCTGTATTTTGGATGGATCTAGGATATAGATTACGCGGCTGAAAGAGGGTTCCACTACAGGTTCCCGTAGGGTGACAAACACCCCGTCATTTTTCTGTTCCTGTTATACATGTTATACATGTACCTGACCTGTTATACATGTTCCTGACTACCTTACGGTAGGTCCTAGTTCAGCGCCAGGAGTCTGGGCCGTGGTCCTGGGTATGCACGGGACCCACCTAAATTCAGACAATGTCTCCAACTGATCAGTTTCAATAACTGAGGACCTCGATTTGCACGTGTAGTAGGCGTAGTATGGATGCGTCTGTTACATATGTCAATTGGTGTTCGCTGACATAATTAATAATAATAAACTGTTAATATATTGTGACGACCGTGATCACCCAACTATACGTACATATAACTATGATCGACATATGATTGTAACATGACCGGATTGTATACCATACTAGTGATATATGCTAGGTTACACATCTTGACATTTGTCGTCAGGATACCAATTATACATCGTTCATACCTTTATTCTTAACATTGATTATTCTGTTATGTTTCATTTCAGTTATCATGTTGTTATTGTTTGCGTTGTTATGTACGAACACCTTTTCCTTTAAACACACACTCATTAGGTCGCTTTTTGACGACCCTGGATTCGCACATCCAGGGATTTTTGGACACCTTCTTATATTGTTCAGGTGTTCGTGTGATCGTACGTGTTACGAGGAGTTGGAGTCTCTCTTTTCTTGATTTTAGGTATTCTTACTCTTTTATTCATATTATTTTCCTGATTCTATCTATATCGTATCCTGTTGTCATTTCTTTCTTATATTCATCTGCTATCATTGTATAAGATATTTATATGTCATATTGTAGTGATATTGATATATCATAGTAGATTTTACAGCTTGTTTAGGTTACTTTAGGCTTAGCGTGTATGCGTGGGGTATTTTCCTCGCGTATATACGTCGCCGACCTTCATCGCGACTCCGTTTTCGCGTATTTTGGGAAGCGTAGCGTGATATTGGCAGTCGACCGCAAGGCCATTTCTGGCCTGGGTAGCCTCAAACACCTAACTTCTATTTTAAACTGTTTTGTCTTTTTCTTAATGGGTATATTTCTATTTTTAGTGTTTTATCAACTGTTTTAAGCCTAGATTAAATCCCTAATCATCTCTACCCTATTCCTATAAAAAGGGGTCATTGGTGAGAGTTTTAAATAGAATTTTGACAAGAGTTATGAAAGAGAAATTTGTGTTTAAGTTTTGAAAAATCAAGAAAAACAAGTTTTTGGGAATTTCAAGTTTCAAGCTTCAAGTTTCAACTTCTTCATAGCTATTTTTTCAAGTGTTTTCTTAAGAGCTTCATTTCAAAAATCCTAGTGAATTGATCGTAGATATAGATATACTGCAATATACATATACTATCTATTATGATATTGACTCCACTTGTGAATTGATCGTCCTCTCTTTAGAATTTCATTACTTGATCTGTTGGTATCCATGATTCCAACACTTCCTTTAGAGTGATATGGATTCCATCTTGACTCCTATCCTTCTTTTGATTCTATTTCCTGAATTCTGTCTCTTGGAATTATTTACTTCATGTTGAAGTCGGTAGCAGAAAACAGAGTAGCGCAGCGGAAACGTGGTGGATTTATGATGTGCAGAGATGCGATGTGAAGCTTGTTTGTTTTCTGCTTTGATTTCGATTTCTTTTTACTATTCCCTGCCCTATTGAAATTTCGGGGGCGAAATTTTTATAAGGTGGGTAGAATGTAATATCCCTAATTAGTAATACTATATTTTTATTTTTCTAAAGTATTTATTTGATTTACTGATTGTTTTATTGTTAATTATTAACTTGATTATGATTTATTGCATTATTAAATAAATAAATTATTTTGGAACATTAAGTGGTAATTTGGCTTTATATATAATTACAATTATTTCTTATTAATATTTTTAATTACTTATTGCTGTTACTTCTATGATTATTCTTATTTGTAATTGATATTACTAGTGGTAGTTATTACTATTATTATTAGTATATGGTTATTATTATTAGTATTTATTATTATGGTTATTACCAATTACTATTATTATTGTTGTTGTTATTATTCTTATTGTTATTATTTTATTATTATTATGTTTGTTATTAGTAGTAGTATCATTTTCTACTCCCTTACTCCTACCCATTATCTTGATCCATACTCATTTACCTATTGATCCCTATATCCATTATGAAACCCACTACCATAACCCATTACCCAACACACCCAAACCCATACTCCAATAATCTATACCCTCAAACCCAATAGCCCAATCTATATCCTATATATAATCCTAACTCTTAACCCTAAGCCTAATCCCTAATCTAATCTCCCTCTCCTTCATCCACAGTCGCTAATACCATCCCTCTCCATGGCTGGCCTCTCCGGCAAACCAACAGCACCCCCTCGGTCGCTGCCCCCACCTCCGTGTGCCCCTTTCCATCGAGCCACCCATCCACAGCCGGCACCACAGCAGCCCCAACCCCGGAGCAGCCTTGCCGTGCACCCCACCTCCACGACATCTCCAGCAGCTAGAGCCGTGCCGCCATGCCCTCCTCCTCGCATCATCTTCCCTTTGCCGTAAGCAGCCAAGTGCGCCACCACCGAGCTCCATCTCTGTGACTGCCAGCCCACGGCAACGCATCAATCTTCTCCAGGCTCCCTCTCCTGCTTGTACCCACTCATTGGCCAGAGCTATCCCAACCTCCAGTACGCATTGTCCATGCCAGCCTGCAGCCTTTCCCTGCAATCACTCCACCACCGAGGCCCTCCATGCATCTCCCCCATTTTCGCCCCTTGCCCAGGGAGCGGCAACAGCAGCCGCCTTCCCCAAAGCCGAGTACAACCACTCCCACCTCCATCCCCGAGACACCACATATGGTAACCCCCTCTGCCGTATATAGTGTGTGCTACATGTGAGTGTTTGCAACCCTAAGCCAAGCATCAACCTTAGCATCTTCCTCCGAGCCATTTTCCGTTCCTCCGTGGATCATCGTTGATCGCCGTAGGCGAGCGCGAAGGCACCCACGCCCTTCACGGCGAGATCCTCTATCTATCGACATCCTCCGCGGCCCCGACGCCTCCACCAGAGCCTCCGTCGGCGCGCCGCAAGTCACCCCAAGGTTAGTGTATTTATATGTATAGGGTAAACTTGTAATAATTGGGAAGTGTGTTTAATGGTGTTGTGGGTGCGTGAGTTTAATGTATGCATGTGTTTATGTACGTATGTATGCATGTATATATGTATGTATATATGTAAGTGTATTTATTTGTATATATGCATGATTATTAGTGTGTAAGTATATATAAGTATGTATAGATGTATGAATATATATAAGCTTATATATGTGTATGAGAGTGTGTGTATGTATTTATATTTATGTACACATGCATGCGTGGAACTGTGTATGTATGTGTATACTTGTATATACATATGTATATGTGTGTACGTGGGTGTACACGTATGTGTCGGTGTGCTCGGGTGGGTATTAAGTGTGTATGTGTGTATTTATTTGTATGTTAGGTTGCATACCCATTCGGGGAGAACCGAACCCTGCTAAAGGAGACCCGGACCCGATCCGGAATCGTGCTCATTGTGGACCCAATACAAGGGCTATTCAAAGACCGATCCATTGGATGATCCGTAGATCAGTACCAGTTTGTGCAGTGAAGACTAGGCACGATTCGGTTTTGAAACTATGTCATTTCATGTGAGTGTTTATTCTTATGTCATTTTCTTCTTTATTATTATTGTGTTTTATTCGTATTATTTCATGTGTCTTTATATTATATTTACCAGTTTGACTTATTGTATCACTTCATGAGACATTATTAATTGTTCACCTTATTTGTGTAATTGATATAAGCTTATACCAGTATCATTTCATGTGTTGGTAAATGACCGTTGTTGGCTTAGGCCTAGTATATGGATATACTGTAGACCGGATTTGACCTTGTAACAAATCTAGTTATGATAATCTTAGATTATAAATATATTGATCTTGAGGATGATTGATTCGTGATTTGGATTAGAGAATCATATTTATGTATGGTATTTATTGGACAAATAGTTTGGTGACTATTTGGACTAGAACTCTTTTAGATATTGAGGATGTGTTATACATGATATTGCTTTATTGATAGACTGTTTTACCGATGCATGGATATATGTTTTACCCTTGACGCTAGTGTATACGATGAGACTGACTTCTGAACTGTTAGGAGCTATTATTTTTGGATTATCGCATGGTGAGTTTAACTGATATAGTGATGACCTTATTAATATTGACTACTAGAGGTAAAGATGATCTAGATTTTATGTTGATCGAGAGCGTTACACTCCTTAGTGATGATCTTGATTATCGCATTGGTGAGTTTGACTGATATAGTATGACCTTATTCATATTGACTACTAGAGGTAAAAATGATCTTGATTTTATATTGATCGAGGGTGTTACACTCCTTAGTCATGATCTTGATTATAGTTGGATAAGTCTGATTTTGATGATGTTCTTTTCCTCAATAGTGATCTCGGTATTATATATATAATATATATATATTACTTCATGATTGGTTCTTGACTATTTTAGTTATGGAGATAGAGTTATTATGAGAGTAATTTCATTGATATCGGTAATCATATTATATGTCCAGAGTTTTACAGCAAGCTATTGAGATTCAGATATACCGGTGATTTAGAGGATGGATATGTTGATGACCTTGAGGATCTGAGTTGATTATATATTTTATACAGATTATTCTATTCATGCCAGCAGGTCATTACTCACCCTGAATATCATGATTTGCCTAGGAAACTTGATTGATTATACATGATATCTACCTGATACTATTGTCCATGTTACTTAACTACTGGGAAAATATTGTTACACGGTAACAACACCTCATGTTATACTTATTACATATCATGTTATACCGATGTCCTGTTCACTGACATTATATATCCTGTTATACCGGCATCTTGATTACACATGTTGACGTTGTTACCGGGACTATCACCGAGTTATCCCAATGATCTAAGTAACATGCACATTAAATAATATTGATAAACTAATAACATGACATTAAATAACTTACACTGGGATTGGGTAAATTGATGAAAGAGACAACGTCTGTATTTTGGGTGGACCTAAGATATAGGTTGCGCAGCCAAAAGAGGGTTCCATTGCAAGGTTCCCGTGAGATGACTGGCACCCCGTCCTGTTCCTGTTCTTATTATACACGTTATACATGTACATGACCTGTTATATATGTTCCTAACTACCTTGCGGTAGGTCCTGATTCAGCGCCAGGGGTCTGGGTCGTGGTCCCCAGTATGCACGGGACCCACCCAAAACCCAGACAATGTCTCCAACCGATCAGTTTTAATAACTGAGGACCTTGATTTGCACGTGTAGTAGGCGTAGTATGGAATGCGTCTATTACATGTGGAAATTGGTATTCGCTGACATAATTAATAAAGATAAACTGTTAATGTATTGTGACTGACCGTGAACACCCGACTCTACATACATATAACTATGATCGACATATGATTGTACAAATGATCGGATTGTATACCATACTAGTGACATATGCTAGGTTAAACATCTTGACATTTGTGGTCAGGATACCAATTATATTTCGTTCCTACCTTTATTCTTAACATTGATTATTCTGTTATGTTTCATTTCAGTTATCATGTTGTTATTGTTTACGTTGTCATGCACGAACATCTTTTCTTTTGCACACACACTCATTAGGTCGCTTCTGACGACCCTGGATTCGAACGTCCAGGGATTTTTGGACACTTTCTTATATTGTTCAGGTGTTCGTGAGATCGTACGCGTTACGAGGAGCTGGAGTCTCTTTTCTTGATTTTAGGTATTCTTACTCTTTTATTCATATTATTTTTCTGATTCTATCTATTCGCATCCTATTGTCATTTCTTTCTTATATTCATCTGCTATCATTGTGTTAGATATTTATATGTCATATTGCAGTGATATTGATATATCATAGTAGATTTTATAACTTGTTCAGGTTACTTTAGGCTTAGCGTGTATGCGTGGAGTATTTTTCTCGCGTATATTGTCGCCGACCTTCGTCGCGACTCCGTTTCCGCGTATTTTGGGAAGCGGGGCGTGACAGGGTTTTCTTGGTACCAGAGCCAGGTTTTCGACTTGCGATTTTGATCTTTAACTTTTATTACGCAAGATAGAACTAGTTCTTAGCGATAACTTGAAACAAGCTATAGATATACTTTAATATGCATATACTATCTATTATGATATTGATGCCACTTGTGAATTGATCGTCCTCCCTTTAGAATTTCATTTCTTGATTTGTTGGTATCCATGATTCCAACACTTCCTTTAGAGTGATATGGATTCCATCTTGACTCCTATCCTTCTTTTGATTCTATTTCACTAATTCTGTCTCTTGAAATTGTTTACTTCATGTTGAAGTCGGTAGCAGAAATCAGAGTAGCGCAGCGAAAGCGTAGTGGATTTATGATGTGCAGAGATGCGATGTGAAGTTTGTTTGTTTTCTCCTTTGATTTTGAATTCTTTTTACTATTCTCTGCCCTACTGAAATTTTGGGGACGAAATTTTTATAAGATGGGTAGAATGTAATATCCCTAATTAGTAATACTGTATTTTTATTTTCCTAAAGTATTTATTTTGGTTTACTGATTGTTTTATTGTAAATTATTAACTTGATTATGATTTATTGCATTATTAAATAAATAAATTATTTTTGAACATTAAGTGGTAATTTGGCTTTATATATAATTACCAATATTTCTTATTAATATTTTTAATTACTTATTACTGTTATTTCTATGATTATTCTTAATTGTAATTGATATTACTAGTGGTAGTTATTACTATTATTATTAGTATATGGTTATTAGCATTTTAATTATTATTAATATTGAAATCACCTAGAGGGGGGTGAATAGGTGATAATGCTAATCTAGAAACTAAATGCGGAAGCTAAAAATAAATTTTGCAACACACTTAATACAACCAACAAGTGTAGCCGAATTCCCAGTGAAGGGCTCTGGACTAACTCCTCTTGATTCCCCTAGATAAGGGTTGAGGTGCTATATGAAGCTCTTGTGGTTAAGTATAAGTGAGGCACACGCACAAGCAAGCCAAGCATATAAGGATGATCAATATGAAATAATGCAAGGCACAAATACAAGCAATAAGATATGAATGAATGAATGATGCTATGCACAAAATAAAGAAAGAGAGAGAGAGAGAGTTAGAGAGTCAATGGATCAAACACAAACACAATGATATGTTCCGAGGTTCGAGCCCCTAGCTCTACGTCCCCGCCTTCACCGAGAAGGATTTCTAATCCACTATCTTGTCCACCGAGGACTCCCACTGAGGGAACTGTAAGATCACCTAGAGGGGGGGGGGTGAATAGGTGATGGCTAATCTAATGGTCACTTATGAACAAATAATGCGGAATTAAAACTAAGTTGACCAAATTAAACTTCTTTTAATTGAACACTTATGTATAACACAAGAGTGTTGCCGAATTCCCCTTGCGAGGCTCTGGACAAACTCCTCTAGATTCCCCTTGAATGGGTTGAGGTGCCGCGTTGGCTCTCTTGGTTGAATACTAGTGTTAATAGCAATCCCAAGCAAGTATAGCAATTATGAGCACAAAGGTATATCATGCATATAAGAGATAAAGACTATAAAGTAATGCAAGATATAAGTGAGACAAAAAGAGTAAGAGAGCAAGAGTGAGCAATCGCAAACACAAAGGGTTTGTTTCGAGGTTCGAACACACTTGCTCTACATCCCCGCCTTCGACACACGAAGGATTTCCACTATGCACGATCCAACCGGATCTCTCCTTGGTGCCGCAACACCTACAAGCCCTCGGACTCCCAAAGTCCCTTACACACCACAAGCCCACCGGCTCGTCGAGGCCGCACCTCAAGCTACAAGAGTTCGCACCCGAACCCTAAACAACCACGAGCACACTTGCCCGTCTCCTCAAAGTACAAGATGAAATCTTGGTGATCTAAACACTTGATCACCTACAAAAGCTCTCACTACAACACCTATAGGATGAATAGCCCAATGGATGCTCAAGTGTTTGTGTGAGAAAGCAAGGAAAGAATCTTTGGTGAAAATATCAAGAAATCACTTTTACACTCTTATAAAATCTTCCCTTTTGATTGGAAGTATCACTATTTTTGTGGAGAAAAACCTCTGAAATGAATATGAGAAAACAGGCTCTAAGGTCTCCAAAAATCTTGGCTCAAAACAATGACAAAACCCCCTTTTATAGAGGCCAGAAAATCTGACCGTTGGGCTCTATCAGAGCTTCCGGTCGACCGGTCCGGTCGACCGGCAACGGTCAAGAATCCGACCGTTGCAGCCTCCGGTCGACCGGCCCGGTCGACCGCGCACCTGGAGCACAGAATTACTTCTCTGTCGGTCGACCGGTGCGGTCGATCGGAATTTCCAGAGAGCAGACTCTCTGAAGCGGTCGACCGGCACGGTCGACCGTTCTCCAGTGCACACAGGCGTGCACGTCTGTGCACGTCCGGTCGACCGACCCGGTCGACCGGCCACTGTCAGTTCTGAAAAATCAGAACTGCCAGAACCAGAAAATTTGGGATTTAAAGATTGGTCTTTTTGGCTTAATAAAAAATCCCATAAATACTTAGAAATTCTACAAAAAAAAATAGTTTTATGATATAGAAACATGCTTGCACAAATCAAGGCATGTTATTAAAGATTTGACTATTTTTTGTAACTTGAAAATATTGGCTCATAATAAAAACTGTTTTTCTAAAACAACATGTTTTTTCAAATTTTCATCAAATACAAAAACAAGATATACTTTAAAGCATAGTGTGTATGGATATGATCCACTACACAATCAAGATGAAATATCTAGTTTTTGACATAAAGCACTAAACTTGGTTTTGGATATAAGATATGTAAACTTGAAATACCAAGAACCAAATAGAATTTTGTCACAATGAAAATCTTTTCTTAACAAGAAAATCTTTTATGAAATGAAATTTTTATCATGAAAACAATTCTATCAAGAGTGTGTGTGTGATATGACTTGAGCAATCCACCAACTATTCTATCCTTTACATTATAACTAAAACAAAAACAAAATCTTATACCTAGACACAAGTCTTCATCTTCTTGAAGTCTTCCCTTGAAGGCTTCTCATCTTCTTGACTTGGTCCAAGCTTGATCCAAAGCTCCTTGGATCACCCCGTGCTAGCTCCAAATCTTGACATTTAATCCTTTGTTGAGCTTTGCACCTACTAAGATCTTGATAAAGAATCTGTCACTAATTAAACAAGATCATTAGCAAATATAACTACATGAGTTGATCATCATCAAAACTAGAGTGATAGGCCTTTGGGCCAACAATCTCCCCCTTTTTGATGATGACAAAACTCATGAAGTTATATATGCATGGATTAAAGTAAAGCTTCAAAGAAGCTCCCCCTTAACTCATGCATCACTAGAAATAAATATACATGACATTAAAGCACATAAATATGTATGCAAATGAATGCACAAATCTTTTTCTCAAGCTTTTATCTTATTATATTATTGATATGCATGAGTAAAAGCACAAGTATAAAAACTCAAAATCTCAAAATCTTTCTCCCCCTTAAGGAAATCATGCATATAACTCAAATACTTCTCCCCCTTTTTGTCAATCATCAACAAAGGGTTCAAAGTTCAAATCATCAAACACATTTTCTTCCCCTTTTTGTCAAAAATAAGGAAATCAAGGAGGGTAAAATCAAATCAATCAATAAGATTTATATGCGATATACATTCATGAAGAGGAAGACGCTAAGTTAACTTCCCTACACATATGCATTACATGAAGAAGGGATGACAAGCCCTAACTCATATAACACATATTATATAATGCATAAGAGGAGATGTGAAGCTCCCCCTACACACGTGTATCATATAAAGAAGAGATGTTAAGCTCCTCAATACACAATACACTCAACATGAATCTATATGTAAGAGAGATGTTAAGCTCTCCTTGCATATAGGCAATACGAAACACAAGTTCATATCAAATATTTTTTTTAAAACCAAATCTTGATAAGCAAACATATAGTATATAATATACGTGTGTAAATCAAGCACAAAAGATCACATATATGTATGAAAAGATAATATCAATTGAAGTAGATGCATACATACATGAAAGAACAAAATATGAGTATATACAACATGAATCAAATTGATACCAATTGAAAATATCTAATGATACCAATTGAAAATTAAGCTTAAGTGTATATATCATATAATCGACCACATGAAGAATTCGAACTAGTTAAATGAAGGTGTTTAACAACTAGTACGGAATCCTTCAATCAAGGAATAAAGCAAAAATTTTTCATGAAATATCAATGAAACACAAGGCACTAAAAAAACACTCTAGAATCCATAAAGTCCATATCAAAAAGAAGTGAGTGTGCTAGTGTTATGTGGAACATGGTATCATGAAAAATAGCAATAAAACTCAATATTCCTTAAAATTCTGAAATCATGAAATCCATCACAAAAATTTTATTTAAAAATTACAAAATTTTTATTAAAAACAGAAATTTATATTTCAAGATATATGTATGTTTTGACAAGACATTAAGTATACATACATATCCTTAAAACACAATTGAGTCCATATATAGATTTGCATGAAAGGCAAATGACTCAAGAGGTATCCATGTATATCTTAATGTTTTGGCAAGACAAACATATACATGAAATAAAAGCACATGATCATAGCATAAATCCAAAATGGGAATACAAGTTTAAAATGTAATAATCATCAAAACTTAGGCTATACTAACAAATAAGCATTCAACCCAATCATATATAGATTTATTTGTGATCCATAATGTGTATAAGTATAAATCCAAGTGTTGACAAATGCTAACATTTAAACTAATATTCAAATCATGAAGCATCAAATAAATTTTGAAAATACAAAAGAATTTATCCATATGATTAAAAATAGGATCATGTGAATCAATTTGAAGAATAGATAACTAGTTTAGATGGATTTTTGACAAACTAGTTAAAGATCCTTCAAAAATACAAAGTCAAATGTTTTCCATGAATAATACTAAATACATAAAAGTTCAAGCACTCATAGTCCATAAAGCTCAAAAATTATCTTTTATCATAAAAGATGAGTGTTCAAAGGTTATGTAAATGGTATTTTCATGAAAATAGAAAGTGAAGCATGAATCTCATGAAAATCTTATTTTTCATCTTAAAACAAATCATATATTTTTCATAAAGTATTTTGTATTTAGCAATGCTTTATGAAAATAGTCATTCAAGCTCAAAAAGATCATAAATCACATTTAGTTGTACAAATGAAAAACATGAAAAATCATTTTTTTTATTATTATTTATACTAATCTTCTTGGTATATGTATGATTTATCCAATTCTAACAATATGCATACATATCCCAAATATGAAAAGAGTCCAATATATATTGCATGAAGGCAAATGACTCAAGGGTTATACCTGTATATTTATTAGATTTGAATTAAACACACATATACATGAAGTAAGATCAAAGATAGGCATAACAAGTATAAATGACCGAATCATCAAAACTAGCCTATACACATGCATATAGTGGATACAAATGAGCATGAAGTTCAAATATATATGAGTCAATTGTAGTTCACTATTCATATATGTATAAATGCAAGTTTTGACACATTCTACATTTAAGCATGTAAATGCCACATGAAGCACCCAAAAAAAAATATGAACATGCTACATGAAATTAAAAGCATGTGCATAAATGAAATAGGAGTTTAGAAATCGTTACCAACTCCAAAGCTCCTAGCATGGTGGTTGACCCACCAAAATTTCCTTGATAGCAATGCATCCAAAAGTTTGTCCATCATGTCCATTGCATCCGCTATCAAGGCACCAATCCTCTCACGTTTTGTGAGAGCCCTCACCTACATCAAAATCAAAGGGTGGGGGTTTTGGTACCCATACTTTCTTGGGTCCTTTGGGGTTAGCTTTATTGTAAGGATCTCAAAATCTTTTATACTTAGCAAAATATAAATGAGGTTTCTTATCAAAACAAAATTTTGCTAAATGGCCTTTGCGGCCACAATGTGTACATACGTACACCTTAGTATGCTTATGTGTAGGAGTGTGATCATGTTGTGCAACATAAGCATGATGATGAGAGTGATGTGCATGAACATGAGGAGTTTGTTTCTTTGAAAACATTGACTCCAACTTAGTATGATTAAATGTACAAGAGTTCAAGGTTGAACTCAAATTATCCATTTTATTTTTCAAAACATTTATCTCATTTGTGGTGGCATGTAAAGCATGATGAGATATATGATCATTTTTCTTTTTCTTTTGTGAAACAAAATCTTTTTCCTTTTCAACAAATTTTCTTTTCAAAGTGATATTTTCTTGAAAAACATCTTCCTTTTGTTTTTTCACCAAATCAATCTTATTTTTCAAAATAGTGTTCCCTTCACATAAATCATTCAATTTAGCAATCAAGGAAACATTCTCATTTTTCAAATCTTTATTTTCCTTTTCTAAGCATGCAATCTTAGATTTAAAAGAATTATTTTCTTTAAGCATGCAATCAAAATCCTTTTTCAAATTATTATTTTCTAATTCTAAGCATGCAATGTTACTTCTAAATGAATCTTGTTCTATATGCATGCAAGTAATGTCCTTTTTCAAATTTTTATTTTCTTTTCTAATCATGTCATATTTCTCAAGCAATAGATGACAAAAAGTAGATAGCTCATCATATGACATGTCCTCATCATCGGATTCGGAATTTACCTCAAGGGGTTATCCCCTTGGACCATAAAGCATGCGTTGGAGGTGTCGCTTCCAACGTCCGAGTCACTCCCCGCATAGTATAGATCTTTTTCGCCGAGGGAGGTGATGATGTTCCGTACTACAAAAGCCGATTCAACATTAGAAACCCTAGATAAATAATCATCATTTAGGGTTGACTTGATAGCATGAAGGGCTTTTGCATTAGCCTCAATGTTCTTACCATCTAAAGAATAAGCATTATTAGTAGTGGCAAGATAGACATGAAATCCTAAGGCTTTGAGGTACAATGACATCTTAACCTTCCAAATTTGGATGTTAAGGATGTCAAAGGTGGGTGGAGACATGAAGTCCATGGTGTGTGTACAAAATATTGTGATTAGCCTAAAAGTAGGATCTTTAACTCTTAGGTTGTTAGACCCAATATCAAGAGCACTAGCTCTGATACCAATTGTAAGATCACCTAGAGGGGGGTGAATAGGTGATGGCTAATCTAATGGTCACTTATGAACAAATAATGCGGAATTAAAACTAAGTTGACCAAATTAAACTTCTTTTAATTGAACACTTATGTATAACACAAGAGTGTTGCCGAATTCCCCTTGCGAGGCTCTGGACAAACTCCTCTAGATTCCCCTTGAATGGGTTGAGGTGCCGCGTTGGCTCTCTTGGTTGAATACTAGTGTTAATAGCAATCCCAAGCAAGTATAGCAATTATGAGCACAAAGGTATATCATGCATATAAGAGATAAAGACTATAAAGTAATGCAAGATATAAGTGAGACAAAAAGAGTAAGAGAGCAAGAGTGAGCAATCGCAAACACAAAGGTTTGTTTCGAGGTTCGAGCACACTTGCTCTACATCCCCGCCTTCGACACACGAAGGATTTCCACTATGCACGATCCAACCGGATCTCTCCTTGGTGCCGCAACACCTACAAGCCCTCGGACTCCCAAAGTCCCTTACACACCACAAGCCCACCGGCTCGTCGAGGCCGCACCTCAAGCTACAAGAGTTCGCACCCGAACCCTAAACAACCACGAGCACACTTGCCCGTCTCCTCAAAGTACAAGATGAAATCTTGGTGATCTAAACACTTGATCACCTACAAAAGCTCTCACTACAACACCTATAGGATGAATAGCTCAATGGATGCTCAAGTGTTTGTGTGAGAAAGCAAGGAAAGAATCTTTGGTGAAAATCTCAAGAAATCACTTTTACACTCTTATAAAATCTTCCCTTTTGATTGGAAGTATCACTATTTTTGTGGAGAAAAACCTCTGAAATGAATATGAGAAAACAGGCTCTAAGGTCTCCAAAAATCTTGGCTCAAAACAATGACAAAACCCCCTTTTATAGAGGCCAGAAAAATCTGACCGTTGGGCTCTATCAGAGCTTCCGGTCGACCGGTCCGGTCGACCGGCAACGGTCAAGAATCCGACCGTTGCAGCCTCCGGTCGACCGGCCCGGTCGACCGCGCACCTGGAGCACAGAATTACTTCTCTGTCGGTCGACCGGTGCGGTCGATCGGAATTTCCAGAGAGCAGACTCTCTGAAGCGGTCGACCGGCACGGTCGACCGTTCTCCAGTGCACACAGGCGTGCACGTCTGTGCACGTCCGGTCGACCGACCCGGTCGACCGGCCACTGTCAGTTCTGAAAAATCAGAACTGCCAGAACCAGAAATTTGGGATTTAAAGATTGTTCTTTTTGGCTTAATAAAAAATCCCATAAATACTTAGAAATTCTACAAAAAAAAATAGTTTTATGATATAGAAACATGCTTGCACAAAATCAAGGCATGTTATTAAAGATTTGACTATTTTTTGTAACTTGAAAATATTGGCTCATAATAAAAACTGTTTTTCTAAAACAACATGTTTTTCCAAATTTTCATCAAATACAAAAACAAGATATACTTTAAAGCATAGTGTGTATGGATATGATCCACTACACAATCAAGATGAAATATCTAGTTTTTGACATAAAGCACTAAACTTGGTTTTGGATATAAGATATGTAAACTTGAAATACCAAGAACCAAATAGAATTTTGTCACAATGAAAATCTTTTCTTAACAAGAAAATCTTTTATGAAATGAAATTTTTATCATGAAAACAATTCTATCAAGAGTGTGTGTGTGATATGACTTGAGCAATCCACCAACTATTCTATCCTTTACATTATAACTAAAACAAAAACAAAATCTTATACCTAGACACAAGTCTTCATCTTCTTGAAGTCTTCCCTTGAAGGCTTCTCATCTTCTTGACTTGGTCCAAGCTTGATCCAAAGCTCCTTGGATCACCCCGTGCTAGCTCCAAATCTTGACATTTAATCCTTTGTTGAGCTTTGCACCTACTAAGATCTTGATAAAGAATCTGTCACTAATTAAACAAGATCATTAGCAAATATAACTACATGAGTTGATCATCATCAAAACTAGAGTGATAGGCCTTTGGGCCAACAGGAACCTCCACCGAGGAGGATTTGTACAACAAGAGAGTACCGAACTCCTCTCTCAAATACCGCCTCACAACCGAGGAGTAGGCCCGTAGCCAAACAACCACAATCACCTCTACCGAAGAGGGTTACAAACCAAACTCCACCTCTCACTAGAGGGAGCAAACACAAGCCTCAACCTCTACCAAAGAGGGAGCAAACCAATCACCCGATCAACCTCTACCAAAGAGGGATACAATAAAAGCAAGGGTGTTTACAACTTGGAGGCTACAACAACCTCAAACAATCTCTTTTTCCACAAACAAGATCCTAATAGATTAGGATAGAAGATAAGCCCAAGTGTGAAAAAACTAGAGTTTGAAAAACAAAAACTCAAAGAAAAATACTTGGGAAAACTCTTTGTAAAGGATAGAAATGAAGAACAAAACAAATCTCCCAATTTTTCTATTTTCTTTGATTTTTTCAAAAACTCTAAAACAAATAAAGATTGATCTTTTTGGCACTTAAACACTTTTGAAAACTTGTTTTTAAACCAGAGAATGGGAAAATTTTTGCTCTAGAAAATCTTATCCAAAACCCTAAAGAGATGGGGTATTTATAGCCCAAACAGAAAACTAGCCGTTAGCTGATCTGTCAGCCTGACAGGCCTGCGGTCGACCGGTCGGTCGACCGCCAACGGTCATAAATATGACCGTTGAGGCTTCCCGATCGACCGCCCAGATACAGAGAGCAAAGCTCTCTGGTCCGGTTGACCGCCCGGTCAACCGGCCCATGTGTCTGCCAGACGTGCACAAGGCTGTGCACGTCGGTCGACCGCTCGGTCGACCGGCCCTTGGTTCGGTCGCCCGTGCGGTCTACCGACCTGGCCTGTCAGTCACTGTTTTGGGTCAGAAAATGGAGTTAAAAATATTTCTAATAAATCCAATAAAATCTTGTAAAAATCCCCAAAAATAGTTTTAACATTTTGCATTGATATATAAACTTGTGATAAACATTTCAACTCAAATATCAAGCATATGAAATCATTTTTGTGTTTTATCATTTTTATCAAAAACCAAAACTTGTATTTTATCAAACTTGATTTTTTAATACATGAATAGGATAGTCAAAATAAGTTTGTCTAAGAAGTTTAAGCATGCATGTATAGAAAGAATACATCTACTATACATATAAACCATTTAAACTTGTTTTGATCTACTATTCATGAAAACCAACATCGGTTAAACTAAAAACTGAAAAACCAATATCCATAAAATGTGTGTGTTGTGCACTTGAGCATATAACCTATTCTAAGCTTTACAAATGGATCTAACACACTAAACTAAACTATGGATACCTAAGTCTTCTTGACGATCTTCATCTTCAAGTCGACCAGATCCCAAAACGTGATCCACCGAGTGCAAAGGTATGATCTTGATGCTCGGGCACTGGAATCACCATGTGAAAGCTTTCAAAATCCTCTTTTTGAAGCAATCACCAACTAATATCTTGCTAAATGATCTGAAACTAAAATCACAAGATTATTAGTAAACATAACTACATGAGTTAATCATCATCAAAACTAGAGTGGAAGGCCTCCGGGCCAACAATTATTTATTACTATGGTTATTACTAATTACTATTATTATTGTTGTTGTTATTATTCTTATTAGTAGTAGTATCATTTCCTACTCCCTTTACTCCTACCCATTATCTTGATCCATACTCATTAACCTATTGATCCCTATACCCATTATGAAACCCACTACCATAACCCATTACCCAACACACCCAAACCCATACTCCAATAACCTATACCCTCAAACCCAATAGCCCAATCTATAATCCTATATATAATCCTAACTATTAACCCTAAACTTAATCCCTAATCTAATCTCCCTCTCCTTCATCCACATCCGCCAATACCATCCCTCTCCATGACTGGCCTCTCCAGCAAAACAACAGCACCCTCTCGGTCGCTGCCCCACCTCCGTGTGCCCCTCTTCATCGAGCCACCCATCCACAGCCGGCACCACAACAGCCCTAACCCCGGAGCAGCCTTGTCGTGAGCACCCCACCTCCACGGCATCTCTAGCAGCCACACCCGTGCCGCCATGCCCTCCTCCTCGCATCATCTTCCCTTTGCCGTGAGCAGCCCAGAGCGCCACCACCGAGTTCCATCTCTGTGACAACCAGCCCATGGTAGCGCATCAATCTTCCCCAGGCTCCCTCTCTTGCTTGTACTCACGCACTGGCTAGATCTCCCCCAACCTCTAGTGCGCATTGCCAATGCCAGCCTGCAGCCTTTCCCTGCCATCACTCCACCACCGAGGCCTTCCCATGCATCTCCGCC
This sequence comes from Agave tequilana, assembly GCA_038442645.1. NCBI lineage: Eukaryota > Viridiplantae > Streptophyta > Magnoliopsida > Asparagales > Asparagaceae > Agave > Agave tequilana. Next base: position 172,706 of record JAVJIF010007552.1, read on the forward strand.
ATTGCCGCCCATTGCCCAGGCTGCGGCAACAGCAACCGCCTTCCCCATAGCTGAGTACAGCCACTCCCACCTCCATGCCCGAGACACCACGTATGGTAACCCCCTTTGCCGTATATAGTATGTGCTACATGTGAGTATTTGCAGCCATTACTCCCAAGCCAAGCATCAAACTTGGCATCTTCCTCCGAGCCATTTTTCGTCTCTCCGTTGATCGTTGTTGACCGCCATCGGCGAGCGCGAACGCACTGACGCCCTTCACGATGAGATCTTCTATCCATCGACATCCTCCGCGGCCCCGACGCCTCCACCAGAGCCTCCGTCGGTGCGCCGCAAGTCGCCCCGAGGTTAGTGCATTTATATGTATAGGGTAAACTTGTAATAATTGGGAAGTGTGTTTAATGGTGTTGCGGGTGCGTGAGTTTAATGTATGCATGTGTTTATGTACGTATGTATGCATGTATATATTTATGTATATATGTAAGTGTATTTATTTGTATATATGCATGATTATTAGCGTGTAAGTATATATAAGTATGTATAGATGTATGAAGTATATAAGCTTATATACGTGTATGAGACTGTGTGTTTGTATGTATATTTATGTACACATGCATGCGTGAAACTGTGTATGTATGTGTATACTCGTATATACGTATGTATATGTGTGTACGTGGGTGTACACGTATGTGTCGGTGTGCTCGGGTGGGTATTAAGTGTGTGTGTGTGTGTGTGTGTTTGTATGTTCGGTTGCGTGCCCGTTCGGTGAGATCCGAACCCAATTACAGGAGACCCAGACCCGATCCAGATTCGTGGTTGTTGTGGACCTGATACATAGGCAATTCGAAGATCGATCCATGAGATGATCCGTAGATCAGTACCAATTCGTGCAGTGAAGACCAGACGGTGATTCAGTTAAGAAACTGTGTCATTTCATGTGAGTATTTATTCTTATGTCATTTTCTTCTTTATCGTTATTGTGTATTATTTGTATTATTTCATGTGTCTTTATATTATATTTTACCCGTTTGACTTGCTGTATCACTTCACGAGACATTATTAACATTATTAATTATTCACCTTATTTGTGTAATTGATATAAACTTATATCAGTATCATTTCATGTGTTGGTGAATGACCATTGTTGGCTTAGGCCTAGTATGGATATACAGTAGACTGGATTTGACCTTGTAACTGGTCTAGTTGTGATAATCTTAGAATATAAATATATTGATCTTGAGGATATTGATTCGTGATTGGGATTAGAGATTCATATTTTTGTATGGTATTTATTGGACAAATTGTTTGGTGACTATTCCGATTAGAACTCTTTTGGATATTGGGGACGTGTTAGATATGATGTTGCTTTATTGATAGACTATTTTACCGATGCATGGATATGTATGAATAAGATATCCTTGACACTAGTATATACGATGAGACTGACTTCTGGACTGTTAGGAACTATTATTTTTGGATTATCGCATTGGTGAGTTTGACTGATATTGTGTTGACCTTATTCATATTTATTGGCCCAGAGGTCCTTCACTCTAGTTTTGATGATGATTAACTCATGTAGTTATAGTTTACTAATAATCTTATGATATTTAGTTTTAGATATTTGATCAAGATATTAGTAGGTGATTAGCTTCAACAAAGGTGTTTTGGAGCTTTCACATGGTGATTCAAGAGCTCGAGCGTCAAGTTCAAATTTAGCACTTGGTTGGACTCAAGCTCGGTGGATTACGTTTGGATCGAGTCGACTTGGAGATGGAGTTCTACAAGAAGACATCGGTTTGTTTAGTTTAAGATTTGTTTAGATCATTGTAAAGATTAGATAGTGTAATATGCTCAAGTTCACATTACACACACTTATTTAAAGTTTCATATTTGTTTTCGGTTTAACCGATTTCGGTTTTTCATATATATGGTTTTCATGAATAGATAGAATCAAAATAAGTTTACATGGTTTAATGTATATTAGGTTTGATCTATATACATCTATACTTCATCTATTTAGAAAAACTTATTTTGATAGTCTACTTCATGAGTTTGGAGTTTTGTATTTAAACAAAACTTATTTTTAGATTTAATGTCAAAAACATAGATATAATATCTTTCATGTATATTAGATTCTATCCATATACAATATGCTTCAAAGTTGTTTAAATATCATGTTTTTGTATTTACATGTGTTTTGAAAAAATCGGATTTCATTTCAAAAATCCAAGTTTGAAAAATACAGTTTTTAGTTTAAGGCAAAATTTCAAGAACAAAAAATTGGTTCAAAGTGTTTAAAATATGTGTTGAATTTTTGTCACACATATTTTAAATATCTAATAAGAATTGATTTTTGTGGAATTTATATGATTTTATGGGATTTAATAGAAGATAAAAACCCAAGTTTTTAAATCCTAAAATGGCTGGACTAGCTGTCTGTCGGTCGACCGGGCAGGTCGACTAAGGCAGAAGTCGATCGACCGGTCCGGTCGACCGACGTGCACATACGTGCATGCAGCCAGGCTGGTGGGCCGGTCGACCGCCAAAGAGCTTCTGCTCTCTGGAAAAGGCCCCAGTCGACCGGTAGAGAGTTCTGCTCCTGTATCCAGCTCTGGTCGACCGAGCGGTCGACCGGCCAGAGAGCCGTTGCTATCTGGTTCCAGGCCCGGTCGACTGGGTGGTTGACCGGAGAAATAACGGTCATAAAAATGACCGTTGGGCCGGTCGACTGGGTGGTCGACCGGAAGGGCAAAAATGCCCTTACCTGCTGCCAACGGGCAGATTTGGATTGGGGCTATAAATACCCCATTCCTTCGCTAGTTTTGAATAAGTTTTTAGAGAGTAATTTTTTTCACCTTTACAAGTATTTAACAATGGGTTTTCAAAAGAGTTTGTGGGTTTAAAAGATCAATCTTTATTTGTTTTAAAGTGTTGAAAAATTCAAAGAAAAAGAGATATTTGGGAATTAGTTTTTGATCTTTATTTCAACATCTATCTTGTGATTTTCTCAAGTATTTCTCTTTGTTCTTTTCATTTCCAAACACTTTTATTTCTCAGACTTGAGCTATCTATCTATCCTATCTATTAGGATCTTGTTTTTGTGAGAAAGAATTGGCTTGTAATTGTTGATACCACCAAGTTGTAAACCTTTCATACTTTGTGATATCCCTCTAGTGAGAGGTGATTGTGAAAGTGGTGTTTGTATCCCTCTAAGTGTAGAGGTGATTGTGGTTGTATGGCTAAGTGCCTTATCCCTCAAGTGTGAGGTTGATAGTTGTTTAGTTTAGTGCCTTGCCTCTAGTAAGAGGTTGTATTGGTTGAGAAAGGAGTTGTGTACTCCCAGTTTGTATTTACCCAAATCCTCAGTGGAGGTTCCCTGTGTGGGAAGTCCTGTGTGAAAGAATTAGTGAAAATCCTTCTGTGTGAAGGTGGAGACATAGAGCTGGGTGCTCGAACCTCGAAACATATCCTTGTGTTTGCGTTTGATCCACTTTCTCTAACTCTCTCTTTTATATTCTGCGTTGCATTGATTCATATTGTTCATTCATATTTATATGCTTGGTATTGATTGTGTGTGTGCCTCACTTGTATTGAACCAAGAGAGCTTCATATAGCACCTCAACTCTTATTTAGAGAATTTAGAGGAGATAGTCCAGAGCCCTTCACCGGGAATTCGGCTGCACTCTTTGGTTACACTAAGTGTGTTGCATTAAGTTTTTAATTCCACATTATTTGTCATTAGATTAGCGGTACACCTATTCACCTCCCCTCTAGGTGTACTTTCAATTGGTATATGAGCCGTTGGCTCCGGATATTAGGTTTAACCACCTAGGAGTGAGATCTTGATTTGCTAATATATCATTTGCATTTGCACACATATTGTTTGCACTCATCGATAACCCTCCCATGTTTGATATCTCTAAAATTGATATATGGAAGGTTAGGATGAGTTGGCATTTAAAAGCCATAGGTTTTAAAGTTTACCTTGCCATTACCAAGGAATTCTATCTTAGTAATAGAAAGCATTTAGAGGCCAATGCACTAGCCCTATAGGCACTTAGAAAATCACTTAGTAAAAAATATTTAAATATGGTTTCTCATTATGATTCCGCATTTGCAGTATGAAACATCTTGACCTCTCTAAAGCTTCAATTGCTAAACCAAGTGGAGAAGGAATCTAGTGGAGAAGAGTCCAACCAACATTGCTTCATGGTCCAAGGGAATGACTCCCCTGAGGTACATTCGGATACTCAACTAGATAGTGCTAGTTCTTCTTGTGATGAATATATTGATGCCGATGCATTAAATGAAGAACTTTCCATTGTTTGTGAAAAATTGTTAGAAAAATATAAAGCTTTGAAAAAGAAAAGTTTTGAACTTAATAAAGAAAATGAGGATTTGGTTTCAAAACTTGATGTGGCTTTGCAAGAAAAGATTGAGATTTCAAAGGAACGTGACTCATTGAAATTCCAACTTGAACTTGCATTAAATAAAAATAAGATTTTAAAAATAAAATGATCGTGAAAATGTTTTGAAGAAAAATGAGATTTTAACTTCAAAACTTGAATTTGTTATAAAAGAAAATGATTCTTTGAAAAACAAAATTATTTCTATTTCAAAGGATTTGAATTTGATTTCTAATGAAAACATTTCTTTGAAAAATGATTTAAACACACATGTTTGTCATGCTTCACCACCTAGTGTATCTATTGCATGCACCTCTTCTAACATTAAAAAGGATATAAATGTTTTAAAGAAGAGTGTTGATTGTTTGGGCTCCACTTTGTGCCAATGTGCCTTGAATCACACACGTTAGGAATCTATGTTTTGCAAGAAACAAGTTCCTCCTATGCATGCACACAAACCACGACATACACATGCTCTTCACATTCATACACACAACACCATGTATGCTCATGTGTACACTTGTACACATTGTGGACGTAAGGGCCACCTTATTAAGTTTTGTTATGATAGAATACGTGATACAAATTTAGCAAATAGATTTGTTTGGGTTAGGAAAGGAGCTAACCCCCATGGACCCAATAGAGTTTGGGTACCAAAAGCTACTCCTATTTTATTTGATGTAGGTGTGGGCTCTCACATGACGTGAGAGTTGTTGGTGCTTTGAGATGGATGTGTTCCAAGCTAAACGGTAACTATTTTGGATGCATCACTTTCAAGGGAAGTTTGGTGGGAGGACCACCTTGGTTTGGAGCCTAGAGATTTGCCCTAATGGTTTTTGGTAACGATCTCTAAACTCTAATTTAGTTTATATGCTTTTCATGTCATTGATTTTTAGCATGTTTTGTTTCATGATTATTATGATAAATGCCATGATAATTAGACTATTGACATACATGTATAGTATTTGAGATACACCCATATTCATATGGATCCATATTTTTGTGTTCTCACATTTGTTTAGCTATTATGTATATCTTAGCTCTAATAACATATGCATTTACCTAATGATCATGTGATTTATGTTTTTCGTTTTATGTTTCATGTTTTGATTACATGTTTAGATGTTAGTTTTCATTAAAACTTGACTATATACTTATACAACTAGTGAGCCATAAATAGATTATTATATATTTGTGCTTGATTATTCATTTGTACTCATTAGATGTACTAGTATAACCTAGTTTTGATGATTCATACATTTTGACTTGTATTTCCTATTTTTATGCATAGTTTCATGTTGTGATTAGCTTCATGTATATGTCCATTTTGTCTAAACTAATAGTTATACATATACATCCTTGAGCCACTTGCTTTCATGCATATATTTTTGTGAACTCGTTCATGTTTGAATATGTATGTATATTCTAGTTTGTACAAAATATACATATGCCTTGAATTTGTATTATTTTAATGAAAAATAAATTTTGATTATTTTCATGTTTTTTTTGGTAAGGAATTTCATATTTGAGCTTAGTTGCACATTACATGATTTTGTTAATTACATGACTCGTTCACTCACATTAATTGATGTTTGCTTATGATTTGTTTTCATGAGATTATATGAGCTTTATTGCTATTTGAGTGTTGATTGTGTGATTTTCATGTTTTCATGGAATATATCATTATTTTATTCCTTACTTGAAGGATTTCGTACTAATTTTCAAGTTTATCATTAAACTAATTGCGTATTCTTCATGTGGTAGAGTTTTCAATTATGCTAAAATTATTTTCAAACTTATTTTTGAAAACCCCTACCCATCTATGGGCGGTTGGTTGGGCGACCATGCTTTGTATGCTCATATTGAAAATCAATTTAAACATGTACATGAAATAGGTGGTAGGGAGTATGAGTTATACACTTGATCCTTATTGTGTTTTCAATTAGTATCACAATTGATATCTATCTTGTATACTCATATTTGTTTTTATATATATATGCTTCAACTTCAAATACTATCAATTTTGATTGGTATTTACTCTTTCATACATATATATGTGTTTTGATTGTGCTTATTACCATGTTATGCTAAGCTTGATTTTAATCTTAATGGCAATTATTTTTAGATTGGTATCTTATACAAGTTTATGCATCGTTTTCCTTAGTATTTCATAAGGGGGAGAAAATTCATGTTTTACCTTTCAATTGATTTTGTTTACAATTTGTATCTTACTCCCACGTTTTATGTTGAAAAATAATTTAAAAATATTGATTTTTTAATTTGGTATCATACGCTCCTAATGAATAATATTTTCAATTGGTATCATGTTTCATTTTAAATTGGTATCTTTTTGAAATAAATTTGGTTTTTATTTTCAAATTGGTATCATAAGTATAAAATATCTTCAATTGGTATCAATACTTTCTATACTTACAAATTGGTATTAATAGTTTCAATTGGTATCAAGATTTATGATATTATATTTCAATTGGTATCAAAAACACACTTGTTTCATTTTTATTGATATCAAAGATTTTCAAGACATTTTTGTTTAATTGGTATCAAGATATTTTCAATTGGTATCTTGGTGTAGTTTTATAAGTTTGTGTACTTTCAATTGGTACTTTCATTCTGTATTTCAAAAATGTTATGTTTTCATTGGTATCATAAATTGATATCATGATGTTTCAATGTGTACCCTTATCATCAATTAATATTTTTTTTCAATTCAATTGGTATCACATTATTTTAATATGTAATGCTTATATGCAAGGGAAGCTTAAAATCTTCTCTTTATATACCTTTATTGTTTGTTTTATGCAAAAAGGGAGAAAAATATTATTTATGCTCTTTATTTCTTGTTTTGAGTTTTGATTACCCCTTTGTTGATGAATTGACAAAAAGGGGAGAGATATGTTTGGAGTTTATATGCATGTTATTTTCTATATGCATATATGTTTATTTATGAATGTTTATATGCATGTTTATGATGAGCATTCATTGTATATCTTTATGTTTATTACTATGCATGAGTTAAGGGGGAGCTTCTATGAAGCTTAACTTTAAACCATACATATATAACTCCATGAGTTTTGTCATCATCAAAAAGGGGTAGATTGTTGGCCCAGAGGTCCTTCACTCTAGTTTTGATGATGATTAACTCATGTAGTTATAGTTTACTAATAATCTTGTGATATTTAATTTCAGATATTTGATCAAGATATTAGTATGTGATTAGCTTCAACAAAGGTGTTTTAGAGCTTTTACATGGTGATTCAAGAGCTCGAGCATCAAGTTCACATATAGTACTCGGTTGGAGTCAAGCTCAGTGGATCACGTTTGGATCGAGTCGACTTGAAGACGGAGTTCTACAAGAAGACATCGGTTTGTTTAGTTTAAGATTTGTTTAGATCATTGTAAAGATTAGATAGTGTGATATGCTCAAGTTCACATTACACGCACTTATTTAAAGTTTCATGTTTGTTTTCAGTTTAACCAGTTTCAGTTTTTCATATATATGATTTTCATGAATAGATAGAATCAAAATAAGTTTACATGGTTTAATGTATATTAGATTTGATCTATATATATCTATGCTTCATTTATTTAGAAAAACTTATATTGATAGTGTACTTCATGAGTTTAGAGTTTTGTATTTAAACAAAACTTATTTTTAGATTTAATGTCAAAAATATAGATATAATATCTTTCATGTATATTGGATTCTATCCATATACAATATGCTTCAAAGTTGTTTAAATATCATGTTTTTATATTTACATGTATTTTGGAAAAATCGGATTTCCATTTCAAAAACCCAAGTTTGGAAAATATAGTTTTTGGTTAAAGGCAAAATTTCAAGAACACAAAAATGGTTCAAAGTACTTAAAATATGTATTGAACATTTGTCACACATATTTCAAAGATCTAATAAGAACTGATTTTTGTGGAATTTATATGATTTTATGGGATTTAATAGAAGATAAAAACCTAAGTTTTTAAATCCTAAAATGGCTGGATTGACTGTCTGCCGGTCGACCGGGCTGGTCGACTGAGGCAGAAGTCGGTCGACCGGTCCGGTCGACCGACGTGCACAAACGTGTAAGCAGCTAGGCTGGTGGGCTGGTCGACCAGGTCGGTTGACCGTCAGAGAGCTTCTGCTCTCTGGAAAAGGCCTCGGTCGACCAGCCGGTCGACCAGCCGGTCGACCAGTAGAGAGTTCTGCTCTCTGTATCTAGCTCCGGTCGACCGGGCGGTCGACCGGCCAGAGAGCAGTTGCTCTCTGGTTCCAGGCCCGGTCGACCGGGCGATCGACTGGAGGCACAATGGTCATAAAAATGACCGTTGGGCCGGTCGACTGGAAGGGCAAAAATGCCCTTACCTGCTGCCAACAGGCAGATTTGGATTGGAGCTATAAATACCCCATTCCTTGACTAGTTTTGAATAAGTTTTTAGAGAGCAATTTTTTTCACCTTTACAAGTGTTTAACAGCAAGTTTTCAAAAGAGTTTGTGGGTTTAAAAGATCAATCTTTATTTGTTTTAAAATGTTGGAAAATTCAAAGAAAAAGAGAGTATTTGGGAATTGGTTTTTGAAATCACCTAGAGGGGGGGTGAATAGGTGATGGCTATATGAATTATGGAAATAATGCGGAATTTAAAATTTAACACACAAATAGCACAAATATAGACTTGCAATAAATATAACAATAAATGTGCAAGAATTAAAAGGAGTAGAGTTGAGAGAAAATTTGAGCAAACGCAAACGCAAGGATGTGTTTCCGAGGTTCGAGCCACGCTCTACGTCCCCGCCTTCACACTTGAAGGATTTGCACTACTATCGTTGATCCCACCGGATCGCCAATACAAGGACACACTTGTCCCTACACTTGTGATGCCGCAACACCACCCGAAGCTCACTAGCTCCCTTGAGGCCGATGCCTCTACAACTTCACTCAATAAGAAAGGTGATCACACTTGATCAAAATAGCTCACTTGCACAATCCTAGAGCCAATGATATAGATGTAGAGCTTGGGATTGTGGTGTGCAAAAACTAGAGAGAATGTAGAGGAATAGGCTACAAGTTGGGTGTTGGGAATTTAGGCTTTGAGAAATCTTTTGTAAAAGAAAGGAATTGAAATTCTTTGTAAAGCTCTTGTAAAATCTTTTGGAATTACTTTGTAATGGTTGTCTTATCAATATGAGGTGACCCTCTATTTATAGGGGTCAAAAACAGCCTCACAAAATCGTTGGTATCAAATCCCAAAAGAGAATCAGCCTGAAAAAAATAGCTGTTTGATCTGTCAGAACTTTTGACAGAGTCCGGTCGACCGGGTCGGTCGACCGCCAACGGTCAAAAATGTGACCGTTGGGGCTCTACGGTCGACCGGGTCGGTCGACCAAAAAATCCTGTGAACGCAATTGTGCCTCGGTCGACCGGGTCGGTCGACTGATATAGACATGCACAGTTTGTGCACATCGGTCGACCGGGTCGGTCGACCGGTTACTGTGAGTTCTGAAATATCAGAACTTCCAGAACCAGAATTTGGGGTTTTGGGTTTTTGGTCTTGGGTTAAATTTTTGGAACTTGTAAAAACATAGAGTATGAGCATATGTCATACTTCTATCATGTTAAAATAGTTTGATAAAAATCCTTTTGATAAAAACTTGTTTTTCCATAAAAATGTTTTTCCAAAACTATTGTTTTTCTAAAAAACTTATTTCCAAACATGTTCACTTTAAAACTAAGTTAGAAATAGAAATTGAAAATCTTTTTGAAGCCATGAACCTAACTAAAAAAGGTGTGTGTGTGTGTGATAATCCCATAGCTCTACTTCTAATATCTAGCTTTGACAAAATATCTAAAATAGAAAATAAAAATACAAATCTTGTTTTCTTCATAGTCTATGCTAGTTCTTTTTCTTCGAAGTCTTGACTCGTTCTTTTCTTCAATATCTTATTCCCGAAGCTTCCTATTGTGCTTTAGCTTGGGAATGCAAATCTTGGGCGAACTCCAAACGTGTGAGTCTTTAAGTGGAGTCGTCAAAACCTGTTCTTGAACCTGAAATCCTTTTAAACAAAAATATTAAATACATAACTAAATATGCTTTGTTATCATCAAAATAACTGGGATAATGGCCTTTGGGCCAACAATCTCCCCCTTTTTGATGATGGCAAAACATATGTAGTTATCACAACATATTTTGGGTAGAGACTTCAAATGAAGCTCCCCCTCAACACATGCATATATAGGAAAATATATGTAAATGATAAACACCATATTTCCATGTCAACAATGATACCAAATACTCATGTCATAGAATAGATGAAGGAAATGAGTTCATATATGGCATAGATAAAAGATACACAAAAACAAAAGATACGCCTAAAGTAAATAACCATGTCCATGTCCACAACACATACTAAAAATACATGTCCAAAGCAAAATAAAAGTAAATACTACATGTCCAAATACAAATAAATACTACATCACAAAATATCTAAACACAAATACTACAAGATAACTCTCCCCAAAATAACTCTCCCCCTTTTTTACATCATCAAAAGGGGAGGTCACTCAGCAGCATCATCATCATCTCCAGCATCCTCGTCCTCCTCGTCGTCGGCATGCTCAGATGAGCCCTCAGCCATCTTCTTGTCACCACCATCTTCTTCCCCTGAGGAAGAAGCAATCTCCTCTGGATCCATGCCATCAACTCTGGTGCGCGGTGGTGGAACAGACGAACGAGCTCTGGGAGGAAATGGAGGACCGGTGGCTGGGTGTCGACAAGCAATCGGAGTCCGGTCAGGAACGAGCATGTCAAATTTTGTGAAAAGAGCCTGAAACTGAACGTCCACGAATCTCATGGACTCAGCAAAATATGACATGTTGTTCCGGATCTCCGCCCGAAAAGCAGCATCCTGAATGGCACGAGCATCCAACTCCGCACGAATAGCTGCGTCGCGCTTCTCGACCCAGGCCTGGTGTGCCTCGATCTGAGAGCGGACCTCCGAAGAGAGAAGGGCCTGAAACTCAGGAGGAAAAACAGGGGCTGAAGAGGAGGAAGATCCTGGTGCAGAAGATGAGCCAGGACCAACAGGAGGAATAGATGGTTGCATAGGAGCGTGTCTACGCAGCTGGGCTTCCATCATCTTCAGGACAACTCCGTTGATGTTGGTCAAGGGATTGGAGGGACTTTCACCAGAAAGATCAAAATCAAGAGCCCTAAGAAGATGGGTAATAAGCATGCCGTAGGGCAAGCTCCTACCCGCAGTACGAATCTGATCTGAAGCCATGTGAGACGCTATGACTCGAGGAAAGTTTACCTTAATGCCTCGAAGAAGGAAATAGATAATCAATGGCACAGAACCCCGAGCGTGGCTATACTCACCATGTTTGGGGACAATGTTGAAGAAAATAATCTTAGCAAGGACCTGAGTAGTGAGAGTGAACCTACTCACAACTTCGTTCCTTACTAGACCGGGGTTGTCATCCCCGTGGATTAGAGTAGATGCGGTGAGCGAAGACTCACCCTCAGGAAATTCAAAGTCATGTAGGTCATGGGTATACACATCTGCTCCACCAGTGGAGAGATGCAGAATTCTAGCAAATCGACCGATAGAAATGTCGATGTCTCTACCTAAAACTCTAGAAGTGATACGATTACCATCGAATTCGAAATTAGCATAAAAGTAAGGAACAAGAGAGGTGTAAACTTGCTCCTTGATGGTCAAAAATTCCACTAAATTGTTGGTCTGGAGAATGTGGGGGATATTCGAATGTTCGAAATCTTGGATAACAACAAATCTTCCCGAGTTAATGTTCCTCGTGGAAAGATGGGAGTACCGATCAGCGGCAAGATCGTTAAGGAAGAGCCTAACGGGTCTAGGAACCTGAGATGAAGGTTGAGCAACAGCCTTCCCTTTCTCAGTTCGAGATCGTTTCGGCATGATGAATAAAAATTAGATTTTTTTTAGGTTTTAAACAAGTTAGGGCTTGATCTAGATGCTTAGAAACCTAAAATTGATGACAATAGATAGTTGATTCCAAAGCAAGATATGAAAACAGAGTCAAAAATCGGATTTTTACCTTAATCTTGAAGAACTGAAACCCTAGATCAGTGAAAACCGAATTTCTTCAAATCCTGCGGTTGGATGATCCTGAAATTGAAGATCAGGAAGTAGAAGAAGGAATTTGAGGAGGGTTTTAAGTTAATTTGAGATCAATTGAGTGATTGGAGAGAAAAAGAAAATTTTTGAAAGAGAAAGGAGTCGGGTTCGTCGGCTGAGTGAGAGAGAGAGAAAGAAAAAAGTGAAGAGAAATGACAGATATAGGGCAGAATTCGACGATCGCTCGACCGGTCCGGTCGACCGAAACAACCCGAGAGCTCTGTAAATATAGAGCGGTCGACCGGCACGGTCGACCAATTTATCCCGAGAGTTCTGCAGGTCTGCAGCGGTCGACCGGGATTATGGTCGGTCGACCGGTAACAGAAAAGAAATAAAAAATTTCTTCTCAGGCAGAGTCGGTCGACCGGGGCTTTATAGGTCGGTCGACCGGCTTTGCCTGAAATCTGTTAACAGCATCTGGCCCAAAAAAAATTTAAATAAATTTGTAGTCAAAATAGGTATGACATATTAAACATATAGGAATACACCAACAGGTTTTAAATCTTCATTAAGTTATTACAACATCAAAATTCATGCAATCCCTTTTAAATTTTATTTTCACATTTAAACAAAGATTTTAAAGATGTTGAAGCCGAATACCCAGTGACGGGTTCTGAACTTCATCCTCTTGATTCCTCTTGAATGAGTTGAGGTGCGCAATTGCCATCTTTAAGGTGTTTGTTTAAATAGGAAATTTTACAAATGTTTATTTTTATTTATGAAAATAATGTGTATATGAATACAAGTATATAATCACAAATTATAAACTATACATGTGGACATACAATAAACAAGGCATGAAACAAAGGATATAGAAGTTAACGCAAGGCACATATACAACATGATAGAAAAGTAGTTCTATACAAGCATATATCAATAGAGTACAAAAGCAAACTATCAATTCTATACATATGTATACATGACTAAAAATCAAAAAAAAAACTTTTAAATGGAGATGTTACTAATTGAAGGGCAATCTCCACAATAGGTGCCTCCACGATAGTGATGCATGCACGATTTGTTCTTTAAGCTCCGATGCATCAACCACCCGGGCACCACCTCCTCCTAAGTCTTGGAGGGGGTAGATCCACCTATACCTGTATCATTTAAATTCGGTGGCTCTTTTGGTACCCAAATCTTAGTGGGTCCTTTGGGGTTAGATCCGGGGCGAACCCAAACAAATTTATTCTTTACATTATTCTTAGCATAGCAAAACTTTTCTAAATGGCCTTTGCGGCCACAATACGTGCAAATAAAAATTCTACCACTATTGTACATAAAAGCATGGTTATGTGTGTGTGCATGTTTATGTGTAGCATGTTTATGATGAACATGTTTCCCTTGGGCTACTCCCTTAGGAAATTTAGATGCAAGCTTGTTAAAATCAAATGCACATTTCTTTAAAGTGTTATCTAAAGAATCAACACGTTTTTGAATTTCAACAAAAATATTTTTATTACTAGAAATCATGGGGGTTTTTCCTTTATTAGCTACCTTATACTTATCAAAATCATTTTTCAATTTTTCAAAAAAACTAGATAACTCATTTTCTCTTTTAAACAAATTTCAAGTTTATTCTTCAAAGCATCATTTTCCTTTTTCAATTTCTTATTATGAGATTGTGAAATCTCATACCTATGTTGCAATTCTTTAAAAAATTGAGCAAGTTCATCCATTGTGAGATCATCATCATCAATAGAAGTTTCTAGACATACCTTAGATGAATTCTCACCTTGTGCCATAAAGCACATGTTGGCGGCGTCGTGCTCCTCTTCGGATTCCGACTCCGAGTCATCCCATGTAGCGGCCAAGGCTTTCTTCTTTCTTTGCCCATTCTTGGATGTGGTTGCTTGTAGAGCGGGGCAATCGGCTATGAGGTGACCGATCTTCTTGCAATGAAAGCAAGGGCCGGGCTCCTCTCTTTTCTTCTCGAATCTTCCTTGAGGTTTCCCTCTTCGGAAGTTACTTTTTCTTCCCTTCTTGTAGAACATCTTGCCCACCTTACGGATGAGCATGGCGAAATTCTCATCGCAATCTTCGGATGAGTCGTCTTCCTCAATGGTAGTAGGAGTGGCTTTGAAGGCAATCGTCTTCTTCTTTGGTGCCTCCCTCTCTTCTCTAACTTTCATCTCCATCTCATGCGTCTTGAGATTTCCGATGAAGCCGGAGAAGTCCATCTCCTCTTTGTCGTTGAGCTCCTTGAGTGTGGTCGCCTTGACTTCCCAAGCTTTGGGAAGAGCTCTAATCACTTTCCTTATCTTTTGATCATTATCAATCTTGTCGCCTAAGGAAGAAAGAGCATTAGTTATTTTTGTAAAACGGGTGAGCATATCATCAATGCTCTCATTTTCAAACATGTAAAAGTTCTCATATTGAGAACGTAGCAAGTCAACTTTGGCTCTCTTGACTTGAGACGTTCCCTCATGAGTCACAATGAGTATGTTCCAAACCTCAAATGCGGATTTACAATTAATTATGCGTGCAAGGTCATCCTCATTCAATGCTTGGGTTAATGCATATTGTGCCCTAGCATTAGCCTCATAGTCTTTGGAAGTATCCTCGGACCATGTGCTCTCATCACTAGTGGGTTCAATAAAATCTTTGGTAATGGCCCTAGCTACCCTAACACCTAAGGATTTCAAAAATAAGTTCATCTTGACTTTCCAAATGGGAAAGTTCAAGCCATCAAATTTGGGTGGGGATTTAATGCTAGAAAAGTCCATGGATGCCATGAATGCACAAGCAAATGTAAATGCAACAAAAATGTATATAGCCAAATATGGATCTCCCTAAGGTGGTTAGACCTAAGTTGTAGGGTTAGGCTCTGATACCAATTGAAATCACCTAGAGGGGGGTGAATAGGTGATGGCTATATGAATTATGGCAATAATGCGGAATTTAAAATTTAACACACAAATAGCACAAATATAGACTTGCAATAAATATAACAATAAATGTGCAAGAATTAAAAGGAGTAGAGTTGAGAGAAAATTCGAGCAAACGCAAACGCAAGGATGTGTTTCCGAGGTTCGAGCCACGCTCTATGTCCCCGCCTTCACACTTGAAAGATTTGCACTACTATCGTTGATCCCACCGGATCGCCAATACAAGGACACACTTGTCCCTACACTTGTGATGCCGCAACACCACCCGAAGCTCACTAGCTCCCTTGAGGCCGATGCCTCTACAACTTCACTCAATAAGAAAGGTGATCACACTTGATCAAAATAGCTCACTTGCACAATCCTAGAGCCAATGATATAGATGTAGAGCTTGGGATTATGGTGTGCAAAAACTAGAGAGAATGTAGAGGAATAGGCTACAAGTTGGGTGTTGGGAATTTAGGCTTTGAGAAATCTTTTGTAAAAGAAAGGAATTGAAATTCTTTGTAAAGCTCTTGTAAAATCTTTTGGAATTACTTTGTAATGGTTGTCTTATCAATATGAGGTGACCCTCTATTTATAGGGGTCAAAAACAGCCTCACAAAATCGTTGGTATCAAATCCCAAAAGAGAATCAGCCTGAAAAAAATAGCTGTTGGATCTGTCAGAACTTTTGACAGAGTCCGGTCGACCGGGTCGGTCGACCGCCAACGGTCAAAAATGTGACCGTTGGGGCTCTACGGTCGACCGGGTCGGTCGACCGAAAAATCCTGTGAACGCAATTGTGCCTCGGTCGACCGGGTCGGTCGACTGATATAGACATGCACAGTTTGTGCACATCGGTCGACCGGGTCGGTCGACCGGTTACTGTGAGTTCTGAAATATCAGAACTTCCAGAACCAGAATTTGGGGTTTTGGGTTTTTGGTCTTGGGTTAAATTTTTGAAACTTGTAAAAACATAGAGTATGAGCATATGTCATACTTCTATCATGTTAAAATAGTTTGATAAAAATCCTTTTGATAAAAACTTGTTTTTCTATAAAAATGTTTTTCCAAAACTATTGTTTTTCTAAAAAACTTATTTCCAAACATGTTCACTTTAAAACTAAGTTAGAAATGGAAATTGAAAATCTTTTTGAAGCCATGAACCTAACTAAAAAAGGTGTGTGTGTGTGATAATCCCATAGCTCTACTTCTAATATCTAGCTTTGACAAAATATCTAAAATAGAAAATAAAAATACAAATCTTGTTTTCTTCATAGTCTATGCTAGTTCTTTTTCTTCGAAGTCTTGACTCGTTCTTTTCTTCAATATCTTATTCCCGAAGCTTCCTATTGTGCTTTAGCTTGGGAATGCAAATCTTGGGCGAACTCCAAACGTGTGAGTCTTTAAGTGGAGTCGTCAAAACCTGTTCTTGAACCTGAAATCCTTTTAAACAAAAATATTAAATACATAACTAAATATGTTTTGTTATCATCAAAATAACTGGGATAATGGCCTTTGGGCCAACAGTTTTTGATCTTTATTTCAACATCTATCTTGTGATTTTTTTTCAAGTGTTTTCTTTGTTATTTTCATTTCCAAACACTTTTATTTCTCACACTTGAGCTATCTATCTATCCTATCTATTAGGATCTTATTTTTTTGAGAAAGAATTGGTTTGTGGTTGTTGATACCACCAAGTTGTAAACCTTCCATACTTTGTGGTATCTCTCTAATAAGAGGTGATTGTGTTGAGATCCCTCCAGTGAGAGGTGATTGTGGAAGTGGTGTTTGTATCCTTCTAAGTGTAGAGGTGATTGTGGTTGTGTGGCTAAGTGCCCTATCCCTCAAGTGTGAGGTTGATAGTTGTTTGGCTTAGTGTCTTGCCTCTAGTGAGAGATTGTATTGGTTGAGAAAGGAGTTGTGTACTCCCAGTTTGTTTTTACCCAAATCCTCAGTGGAGGTTCCCTGTGTGGGAAGTCCTGTTTGGACGAGTTAGTGGAAATCCTTCTGTGTGAAGGCGGGGACGTAGAGTTGGGTGCTTGAACCTCGAAATATATCCTTGTGTTTGCGTTTGATCCACTTTCTCTAACTCTCTCTTTTATATTGTGCCTTACATTGATTCATATTGTTCATTCATATTTATATGCTTGGTATTGATTGTGTGTGTGCCTCACTTGTGTTGAACCAAGAGAGCTTTATATAGCATCTCAACTCTTATTTAGAGGAATTTAGAGGAGATAGTCCAGAGCCCTTTACTGGGAATTCGGCTAGACTCTTTGATTACACTAAGTATGTTGTATTAAGTTTTAATTTCGCATTATTTGTCATTAGATTAGCCGTACACCTATTCACCCCCCCCCTCTAGGTGTACTTTCAATATATTGACTACTAGAGGTAAAGATGATCTAGATTTCATGTTGATCAGGGTATTATACTCCTTAGTCATGATCTTGATTATCACATTGGTGAGTTTGACTGATATAGTGATGACCTTATTCATATTGACTACTAGAGGTAAAGATGATCTAGATTTCATGTTGATCGAGGTGTTACACTCCTTAGTCATGATCTTGATTATAGTTGGATAAGTCTGATTTTGATGATGTTCTATTCCTCAATAGTGATCTCATAATTCATTGTTTTAGTTGATCTCAAAGATATATATATTACTTCATGATTGGTTCTTGACTATTTCAGTTATGGAGATAGAGTTATTATGAGAGTGACTTCATTGATATCGGTAATCATATTATATGTCTGGAGTTCTATGGCAAGCTATTGAGATTCAGATATACCGATGATTTAGAGGATGGATATGTCGATGACCTTGAGGATCTGAATTGATTTATATATTTTGTACGGATTATTCTACTCATTCCAGCAGGTCATTACTCACCCTGAATATCATGATTTGCCTAGGAAACTTGATTGATTATACATGATATCTACCTGATACTATTGTCCATGTTACTTAACTACTATGAAAATATTGTTACACGGTAACAACACCGCATGTTATACTTGTTACATATCATATTATACCGATGTCCTGTTCACTGACATTATATATCCTGTTATACCGGCATCTTGATTACACATGTTGACGTTGTTACTGGGACTATCACCGAGTTTCTCAGTGATCTAAGTAACATGCACATTAAATAATCTTGATAAACTAATAATATGACATTAAACAGCTTACACTGGGATTGGGAAAATTGATGGAGGAGACAACATCTGTATTTTGGGTAGACCTAGTAGGATATAGGTTGCGCGGCCGAAAGAGGGTTCCACTGCAGGGTTCCCATGGGGTGACTGATACCCGTCCTGTTCCTATTCCTGTTATACATGTTATACATGTCCTGACCTGTTATACATGTTCCTAACTACCTTGCGGTAGGTCCTAGTTCAGTGCCAGGAGTCTGGGCCGTAGTCTCGGGTATGCACGGGACCCACCTAAAATACAGACAATGTCTCCAACCGATCAGTTTCAATAACTGAGGACCTCGATTTGCACATGTAGTAGGCGTAGTATGGATGCGTCTGTTACATGTGGCAATGGTGTTCGCTGACATAATTAATAATGATAAACTGTTAATGTATTGTGACTGACCGTGATCACCCGACTGTACGTACATATAACTATGATCGACATATGATTGTACACATGAGCGGATTGTATACCATAATAGTGACATATGCTAGGTTACACATCTTAACATTTCTCGTTAGGATACTAATTATATATCGTTCATACCTTTGTTCATAACATTGATTATTCTGTTATATTTCATTTCAGTTATCATGTTGTTATTGTTTGCGTTGTTATGCACGAACACCTTTTCCTTTTCACACACTCATCAGGTCGCTTCTGACGACCCTGGATTCGCACGTCCAGGAATTTTTGGACACCTTCTTATATTGTTCAGGTGTTCGTGTGATCGTACGCGTTACGAGGAGCTGGAGTCTCTCTTTTCTTAATTTTTGGTATTCTTACTCTTTTATTCATATTATTTTCCTGATTCTATCTATATCGCATCCTATTATCATTTCTTTCTTATATTCATCTGCTATCATTATGTAAGATATTTATATGTCATATTGCAGTGATATTGATATATCATAGTAGATTTTATAGCTTGTTCAGGTTACTTTAGGCTTAGCGTGTAGGCGTGGGGTATTTTCCTCGCGTATATACGTCATCGACCTTCGTCGCACTCCGTTTTTACGTATTTTGGGAAGCGTGGCCTGACATTGGCAGTCGACCGCAAGGCCATTTCTAGCCTGGGTAGCCTCAAACACCTAATTTCTATTTTAAACTGTTTTGTCTTTTTCTTAATGGGTATATTTCTATTTTTAGTGTTTTATCAACTGTTTTAAGCCTAGATTAAATCCCTAATCATCTCTACCCTATTCCTATAAATAGGGGTCATTGGTGAGAGTTTTAAATAGAATTTTGACAAGAGTTTTGAAAGAGAAATTTGTGTTTAAGTTTTGAAAAATCAAGAAAAACAAGTTTTTGGGAATTTCAAGTTTCAAGCTTAAAGTTTCAACTTCTTCATAGATATTTTTTCAAGTGTTTTCTTAAGAGCTTCATTTCAAAAATCCTAGTTTTCTCACAAGCTTGGGCTATGTCATCTCTTTATTTATCCTTATATGATTCTTATTTTGTGAGATTTCTACTTTGTGATCTTTATGATCACTGTTGTTACCTTCATTTGCTTTGTGTTTCTATCCTGTGTAGAGGTGTATTTGTTTTGTATATTGGCTAAGTGCCTTCCTCTTGTGTAGAGGACTATTGGCTTTGTGCTTTTCTCTTATGTAGAGGATTGTTTTCTTTGTGGAGATAATGAAAATCCTTCTAGGTGAAGGCGGGGACGTAGAGTAAGTGGTTCAAATCTCGAAATATATCCTCATGTTTGCGTTTGCCTATCTCTTAACTCGACTCTACTCTTGTTTATATCTTGCATTGATATTATAGCTTATTCATATATGCTTGATATTGTGTCTATAGTTGTTTTGATCCAAGAGAGTTAGTGAAGCACCTCAACTCTTATAAAAGAGGAAACTTGAGAAGAAGTTCTGGAGCCTTTACCGGAAATTCGGCTTCAATCTTTAGAATCCATTTGTGTTTTAGTTTTTATTACATAAGTTTTTAAATTCTGCATTTGATTAACACATCGCCTATTCACCCCCTCTATGGTGACTTTACAATTGGTATCAGAGCTTAGTACTCTTGATATTCAATTTAACAACCGTAAAGAGATTCTTATTTTGATAATCATCATATTTGTTTTTCACTCTCATGACATATGGTGGTAAATCTAGCATTTATTGTCCACCCAAGTTTGATGTACTTAACTTTCTCATATAGAAGGTTAAGATTGTTTTCTTGAATTCCTTCGGCAGTCGTGTGGCTAAAGCTATACCTAAACTATTTGTTTGTCCCGGGGGTGATGAGGACTCATGGTATGAAATTACCATTAAGAAATATAATACCAATTCCAAGGCCCATCATGCATTACTTCAAGCTTTGAATAAATGATGATATTTCTAGGGTGATAAATTGCACATGTGCACATGATATTTGGCAGTTTTGATCACCACACATAAAGGCACATCACAAGTTAAGAAAGCTAGGATTGATTTTCTTAGATCTCAATATGATAGCTTTCATATTTTTGATGATGAATCTATCGATGATATCCTTACTCGTTTCACTATAATTACTAATGAACTCATTTGTCTAGTTAAGCCTATCGATAATGATCAAAAGGTGTGAAAAATCATTAGAGCACTTCCTCAAGCTTGGGAAGTCAAAGCTACCTCCTCGAAAGAGCTCAACGATAAGAAAGAAATGGACTTTACTGCTTTCATGAGAAACTTGAAGACCCATGAAATTGAGATGAAGGTAAGGAAAGATTGTGAGCCACAAAAGGAGAATGGTGTTGCACTCAAGGCTTCCTCAAGAGAATTAAAAAAGAAAAGTGTTGCAACTCCAACCACCTTCGAAGATGATGAACTCACTCTCCTAGTGAACAACGTGAATATGTACCTCAAGAAGGAAAGGAGAAGTGACCCAAGAAGGAAACGCAAAAAGAAAGCAATAAAAGTCACCACTTGTTCGGATAGTTAATCCGAGTATGATTCCACGCATATATGTTTTATGGTCTAAGGAGATGACCCCCTTGAGGTAAATTCGAAATCAACTTTGAAGAAAATGATAAATTATCATATGATGATCTTGCTTTATGTTGTGAAGAACTTTTTGAAATATATAATTTGATGAAAAAGAATAATTTGAAATTAAAGAAATAAAATGATATTTTACCTTCAAAACTTGATTTTGTTTTAAAAGAAAAGAAAATAATTTTGAAAGAACATAATTATTTGAAAAACAAAGTTAAGTGATTTCAGATAAAAAATTTTGTTTCTCATACTTCTCATATTGCATCTTCCATTAATAAAAATGAGATTATATTTTAAAGAACAAGATTGATTGTTTAGGCTCAACTTTGAGTCAATGTGCTTTTGATCTTAGGAGATTAAAATTCTTATTTAAAAAGAAACAAGCTTTATATATTCATGCACATACCACACGACATGCGCATACACATTATACTCAAAAGTCTGCCAATGTGTATCATTGTTCACATTGTATTCGCAATGGTCATGTAGCCAAGTTTTGTTTTGATAGAATTAAAATTTTAAATGCAAATATTTAGGTTCGTAATGATACTAACCTCTGAGGACTTAAAAGATATGGTTATCAAAATTCACACCAATTGTATTTGATGTAGGTGTGGGCTCTCACAAGATGTGAAAGGATTGGTGCCTTGATGGTGAATACAATCGGAGTTTGATGGACAAATAAATGGATGCATCACTATCAAGGAGTTTAGGTGGGAGGACCATCTTATTTTGGAGAAATGAAGATTAGTTCAATCGGTATTGATAACTATCTTTATCCTCCATCTTTTGTTTATATGCTTTAATTGGATAATCTTTAGCATATCATAGTTTGCATGTTTTGATTATAAGTTTAAATACAAATCTTGTTAGAATTGTGTGATATACATATATAATCCTTGAGATACACTTGATCTTCATACTATGCATGTTCTATTTTATTTATGTATTCAATTCTTATTTAGTTATATGTGTATATCTTAGTTTTGATGATTCTTGCATTTATACATATACTCTCTTTAAAATGCAATTTTTTTTGAATCAATTTTAAAATCATCCTTTATATTGGCATTTCGAAACTACCTTCAAATATTTTTAAATAATTATTTTTGAAAATGACACGCTTTTTAGGCAGTTAGTTGGGTGATCATGCATTGTATGATTTAATTGACTATTCCCTTGACATGTGCATATAAGTTGGTGATAAAATGAGTTATACACATAATTTATATGATATTTAATTTTATATACTCATTCTTATTTATCTATATATGTATACCTCATATTACAAGTGGTATTAAATTTTCAATTGGCATCATACATATATATAATTGATTGATTGTGCTTGATTTACAATTATTCATTCATGTTTTTGTGTATGTTTTTTTAGCACAAATTAATCTCTTGCTAAGTTTATATCACTTCCAATTGATATCATGGATATTTAATTGGTATTATGAATTGGTATCACTTTTTATTGGTATCTTTTTAATTAGTATTGTTTTAGAAAATTAAATTTTAATTGTTCTCAAAATTTATTTTTAATATATATTACCTATATGCAAGGAGAGTTAACTTAAGGTCTCCTCTATGGGCGTGTTTGGTTGCAAGGAAGTGGGCGAAAGTAAGAAAATGAGGAAGAATAATTGCTTACTTCCCTATCTATCCAAACACCGAAATGAAAAATGAAAAGAACCCTTTTTCTTTTCTCATTTTCCTTTTACACAATTACTTCCTCACTTTTAGGGTCCTA
Organism: Agave tequilana; assembly: GCA_038442645.1. Taxonomy (NCBI): domain Eukaryota; kingdom Viridiplantae; phylum Streptophyta; class Magnoliopsida; order Asparagales; family Asparagaceae; genus Agave; species Agave tequilana. The sequence goes on from JAVJIF010007552.1 coordinate 196,085, forward strand.
TAGTTAATTTTGTGGTCATGTAAATCTCAGTTGTAATAAGTTGTAACTCAAAATAGTTAATTTCGTGGTCATGTAAATCTCACTTACATTCTAATTATAATTTAATTTTTATTTTTCTTAATTAATTTTTATTTTAATATTATTTTGCGGCCAACTTTGTGGTCAACTTTTTCACTTTCACTTTCACATTACCATCCAAACACCAGAAAAGACATAACATTTTTCAAACCACACTTCCCGACAACATCCAAACACCGCAATTCCAAGTTTCAAATGGAACTATTACTACTTCCTCACTACCTCACTTTCACCCCTAACCAAACAACCCATATATGTAAATTTATAAGTGTATTATATAATGAAGAGTTTGACCTCTGTTCTCTATATCGTGCACACGTGTAAGGTGAGCTTAACATCTTTGCCTATACATTATATATTATGCTTATGTGCGTTAGAATTTAGTTATCCCTTCTCCATGTAATGCATGTATGCAGGGGAAGTTAACTTGACGTCTCTCTTCGTCATGAATTTATACCGCATATATCTTAATTGTGTTTTTTTTACCCTTTTCGATGAAGAGACAAAAAGGAGGAGAGATATTTGATGTTATATATGTATAATGTTTATGTTTGCATATACGTTTATATTTGTTTGATGTTCATTAGACATTTAATAAAGCTCAATAAGTATCTTTATATGATTGTGTTTTTTTTAGATATTTAGAGAGATATTTAGAGCCTTTATTGCTATCTTTATATGATTATGTTTATGTATGAGTCAAGAGAGAGCTTTTATAGAGCTCTTTTCTAATCCATACATATATAACTCCATGAGTTTTATCATCATAAAAAAGGTGCAGATTGTTGGCCCAAAGGCCTATCACTCTAGTTTTGATGATGATTAACTCATATAGTTATAGTACTAATGATCTTGTGTTTATTAAGTTTAAGATATTCAATTAAGATCTTAGTTGGTGTTTAGCTTCTTCATGCTAACACATGTCGATTCAAGAGCTCAAATATAAAGATCATATCAAGTACTCAAGAATGACTTTAGCTCAAAGAAATATAGTTTGGATCAACTTAAATGGAAAAAAGATCTATTCAATAGCAAGACTGGAGTCTAGAATTTGTATGTTTAGAATTGTGTAAAGTTTAGATTAGATTTGATTTCTCAAGTTTACACACACACGTTTGATATTTATTTTCAATAATAATATTTTTTGGTTTACCTTTTCGATTTAACGAGATTATGTTTTGTTTTTATAGGTTGATTTCTCAAAAACAAGTTCATATGGTTTTGTATATGTATTGGATTCTATCCATACTCATTGGCGCTTCAAAAGAGTTTGAGAAACTTGTTTTTCAATTTATTTTAGTTTTTGAAAAAAACAATTTCTAAATATAGTTTATGTTTTTCAAGATTGTATTTAACTCTCAAAAAAAAGTTCACATGTTTACAATATGTGTTGGTTTTTTATCACATATAATTATGCTCATTTGTATTTGTAAGAACTTATTTTGTAGATTTTATAGAAATTTATAGGGATTTAAAAAGATTTTTTTAAAAACAACAAAAAATAATATTTGGCCCTGAACCGGTCGACTGGGCGGTCGACCAGATGTCATAAAGCAACTAGCTGGTGAACACGGCCGACCGGGCGGTCAACCGGACGTACACACAAGTCATATGCTTGTGCACATGGTCGACCGGCCGGTCGACTTTTGACCAAAAGCTAAAGAGCTCCTCTGGTCGGTCGACCGCCAGTTGCGCAAAGCAGATTACACTGCTCTGTGCGGTCGACCGCTGGCTCTAATGGCTAGATATCTAGCCGTTGACGGTTGACCGAGTGGTCGACTGCTAGGCCATTCTGGCCTGGGTTGCCTCAAATGGTTAGTTTCTATTTTAAACTATTTTGTCTTTTTCCTCAATGGGTATATTTCTATTTATTAATATTTTATTAACTGTTGTAAGCCTAGATTAAATCCCTAATCATCTCTACCCCATTCCTATAAATAAGGGTCATTGGTGAGAGTTATAAATAAGATTTGACAAGATTTTTGAAAGTTTTTTTAAAAAGAAAAATTTGTGTTTAAGATTTGAAAAATTAAGAAAACAAGTTTTTAGGAAATTCAAATTTTAAGCTTCAGGTTTCAACATCTTCATAGATATTTTCTCAAGTGCTTTCTTAAGAAGTTCATTTCAAAAATCCTAGTTTTCTTACAAGCTTGAGCTATATTATCTCTATATCTATCCTTATAGGATTCTTGTTTTGTGAGATTTCTACTTTGTGATCTTTGTGATCACCAAGTATTGTAACCTTCATTTGATTTGTGTTTTCCTCTTGTGTAGAGGTGTATTTGTTTGTGCATTAGCTAAGTGCCTTCCTCTTGTGTAGAGGACTATTAACTTTATGTCCTCCTCTTATGTAAAGGATTATTTTCTTTATGGAGATCCTTATAGAGATAGTGAAAATTCTTCTAGGTGAAGACAGGGACATAGAATAAGTGGCTCAAACCTCGAAACATATTCTCTTGTTTGCATTTGCTTCAACTCAACTATACTCTTATTTATATCTTCATTGATATTATTGTTTATGAAAATACACCTAGAGGGGGGTGAATAGGTGTATGGCTAATCTAATGACAAATGATGCGGAATTAAAAACTAATTGCAACACGCCAAGTGTAACCAAAGGGTGTAGCCGAATTTCCGGTGGCGGGCTCGGACTATCTCCTCTAAATTCCTCTAAATAAGAGTTGAGGTGCTATATGAAACTCTCTTGGTTCAACACTAGTGAGGCACACAATCAATACCAAGCATATATATGATATGAACAATATGATGCTATGCAAGATATAAAAAGAGAGAGAGTTTAGAGATAATGGATCAAACGCAAACGCCAAGATATATTTCGAGGTTCGAGCCACTGCTCTACGTTCTCGCCTTCACACAAAAGGATTTTCACTTATGTCCACATAGGACCTCCCACACGGGGAACCTTAATGGAGGATTTGGCAATTACAAAGTAGGAGTACTCAACTCCTCTCTCCAACAACACCACCTCTACACAAGAGGTAAGGCATAACAACTATCACCTTACACAAGAGGGATAAGGCACTAAGCCAAAATTCTACCACAATCACCTCTACATAAGAGGGATAATAACAAACCCAAGCTCAACTTCCTCTATACTTAGAAGGACATGCACAAACTAAAGTAAAGAGAAAGTTACACTCTTGGTGATCTCAAAGATTACAAACAACCTTTGGTGATCTCAATAAACCACAAACTAATTTTTCCATAAAAATAAGATCCTATAGATAGGATAGAGATGATAGCTCAAGTGTGAGAATACAAGGTGTTTGGAAAACAAGTCACAAGAAAAACACTTGGGAAAAATACAAGAATGAAATAGATATGAAGATCAAAAATAATTTCCCCAAAGAATCTTTTTCTTTGATTTTTTCAACCCTTGAAAACAAATAAAAGATAAATCTTTTAACTCAAAAACTCTTTTAAAACTTACTAAAAAACTCTTATAAGATGGGAAGAGAAGCTCTAAAAATTCTTGTTGAAATCAGCCAAAGAGGGGTCCTATTTATAAGCCTCTCAAAAATCTGCCTGTTGGCAGCAAGAAAGGGCAGAAATACCCTTCCGGTCGATCGCCTGGTCGACCAGTGCAACGGTCATATTTCTGACCGTTGTGCCTCCACTCGATCGCCCAGTCGACCGGGCCAAGCCTGTCGGTCGACCGCCCGGTCGACCGGCCGAACCTGAGAGTTGGGTGCTTACAGTCGGTCGACCGTACGGTCGACCGGCCGCGTAGGCTGGCCTGTGCGCGTCACTTGTGCACATTGGTCGACCGGTCCGATCGACCATCATCTGAGTCTGGCTGAGATTTTCAGGTCTGAAAACTTAGTTAATTTAATACCAATTAAATCCTATAAATAAACATAAATTCCACAAAAATCTGTTCTTTTAAATATTTGAAGAACAAATATGTGTGACTAAAATTCAACGCATATTACAAACTATTTGAACCATTTTTGTGATATAAAAATTAGGCTTAAACATAAAAACCGTATTTTCCAAAAGCCAAACTTTGAAATGGAAATCCGATTTTTATCAAACTTGTATAAATATAAAAACATGATATTTAAACTCTTTTGAATCATATTGTGTATGGATAGAATCCAATACACATGTAATAGATATATATATATATATATATATATATATATATATATATATATATATATATATATATATATATATATATATATATATATATATATATATATATATATATATATATGTTTTTGACATGAAATTCAAAAATAAGTTTTGTTAAATACAAAACTCCAAACACATGAATAGGATCCTCAAAATAAGTTTTTCTAAATATGTGAAGCATGCATGTATACAGATCAAATTCAATATACATTAAACCATGTAAACTTATTTTGATTCTATCTATTCATGAAAACCATATATATGTCTATATAAAAGCCAAAACTGGTTAAATCGAAAACCAAACATATCAAACTTCTGTGCATGTGAATTTGAGCATATCAATACTATCTATCTTTACACAAGATCTAAACACAAACTAAATTTAAACAAACCGAAGTCTTCTTGTCGATTTTTATCTTCAAGACAATTCAATCCAAACACAATCCAAAGAGTTTGACTCCAACTGAGTGCTAGATGTGATTTTGACGCGCGAGCTCTTGAATCCACATGTGTTAGATCCCAAAACTCTTTTGTTGAAGCTAATCATCTACTAAAATTTTGATCAAATATCTGAGACTAATTAAATATAAGATCATTAGTACTATAACTACATGAGTTAACCATCATCAAAACTAGAGCGATGGGCCTTTGGGCCAACAATTTATTCATATATACTTGATATTGTGCTTTTACTTGTTTTGATCCAAGAGAGCTATTGAAGCACCTCAACTTTTATAAAAGAGAAATTTTGAAGAGAAGTTCTAGAGCCCTTCATTGGGATTCAACTTCACTCTTTGGAATCCATTTATGTGTTAGTTTTTGTTACATAAGTTTTTAAATTTTGCATTTGATTAGCACATCACCTATTCACCCCCCCCCCAGGTGACTTCACAAGAAAATGTGGATGCAAAAGTATGTATTTTGAAATACTCCAATCTAATCATGTAATATGTTAAAATTGTATCATATTTTTAATGAAAGAAGGGGACCATTTGATGTTTGACTCACTTGCTTTACATATGCACAAACACCTATATGTTTAGTAATGAATAAACTAATGAATGGTGTAAATCACACCCACTGGGTGCCTACTACATAGTTCGAGAGATGGAATATGCTTTAATTTTGTTCCTAGAAACAATTAAGGCTTACCCTATTTATGTATGCTTAATGTATGTGGTTTTTCTGTATGCTTGATCTCCTTTGCTCAAGGTATAAGCTACTAGCATAGCTTTGTAGCATGCATTTTAGCATCCAAAAATCCTCATATGTCAACAAATAGTGAAAACTTTGTTAAGCCTCTTTATCTTTTCTCCCTAGTTTCAAAGAAAAAAATCTCAAATAATTTTCATTTGGAATAGCCCCCTTGCTGGATGTTGTGGGGATTTTTTATCACAGACGATTAATGCTCCTGATTGATCATGCTAAAAACATAAAAAAAAGAAAAATACATTTTAGCTCAGGAGCACCAGTATAGTGCCAGCTGAAGACCCTTGGGTATGAAAATAAGTATCCTTGTTTGAGGAAGAGCAAAGAATACTTGTGTTGGGTGTTTTCAATAATAATCAGAAGTGAACCTTTTTCTCAATCGAGATCGAGGTGTATATATCCGTGTTGGAGTTGTTATTGAGGGTGCGAAAATTTTAAATCTCCATAACTGCATGATTTGCACGTTGTAATTTCCTCATAATCTCTCAGATCACGCCATTTGATTGTTATGATCGCTATGCAGAGATATCTGCCACTACCATAACAACCCTCTCATTGAAGTAGGGACGTTGTAACATTTTGAATGTGAGGATGATCTGACAATGTCAGTGAATTCGTGAATCACGAGGATCATGCCGCTAAGTGTAACCAGCATAAAAGCGACAGTCTTTGCAGAGTGTCTTCGTTTTGGAGGCTGGGGACTCTGATTAGCGAAATAGCTCGCCTGATTTGAGCATCCGAAGGGGTGATCCCGGATCAATGCTGTCGCGAAAAGAAACCTTATAGTCACGGATATGTGTAGGTAGCTCGGGACGAGTGTGGGCTCGGGGCAGGACCTGAGGCTTTCTCCTTGGGCCCATATTGGCCTGCTGGCACATCGAGTTCGTTGGTCATTTGGGATGCTTCTGACACAGGGGGACACGTATCATGATCTTGATGAGGGTCGAATCTGACCACTACAGATGTCCCTCACTTCTCCCCTTTTTGGTGCCATTTGCCTTGCCGACATTTTTACACAGACTGTGAAGAATGCTACGATTGCTTATTTCAGCTTGACCATTACCCTGTGGATAGTATGATGTAGATAATTGGTGGGCCATCTTCTACTTGGCACAGAAGGTAGCCACATCTTTGCTGGCAAAGTTTATCATGTTATCGGAGATGATAATGTGTGGCAGGCCAAAGACAATACCAGATTCTGCCATAGGAATTTGACCCTTTGCTGTCTAGTAACTTCGGAGAGGGGCACAACTTCTATCCATTTAGTGAAGTACTCAGTTTTTACCATTAGGAATTAGAACTGAGGCTGTGCTCAGGGAATTGGGCCCACTACATCCAGTCCCCTTTGTATAAAGGATCGTGGACTCCGTAATGTATGGAGCTTCATGCTCGGCCTCCTTGAGGAAAAAGAAAAATTTGGCAATGTGGACATCTCTTCACGTATTCGGCATCGTTGAACATCTTGGGCCAGTGATACTCTTGGTTGATGGCTTTGTGGACGAGGGATTGGCCTCACATGGTTCTCACAGTTACCATCATGAATCTTCTGCATCACCATCTTGGCTTCGTCTGGTCCGAGATACCTTAAATAAGGGTCGCAGTGGAGCTTGGAGTAGGATTTCTTATACAAGACATCTCTCAAGAGAATGTACCTATAGCAACTGTTGGAGCTTTTGTGCTTCAGCCCTACCATCGGGCAAGACCCCGTCCTTCAGGTAAATGATGATGGGGTCTTGCCATTCTGGGAAGGTGTCCAAGCAAAGAACCTCGCCTCCAGATCGGTAAATGCTGGGCTTCACAATGCACTGAATGGGATCTCACTTCGGAACTAATAATCCACGGCTAATGCCAGGTTAACCAAGGAGTTAGCATGGTTATTTTCTGACTAAGGGACCTGTTCGAAATCACATTAGGAAAACTTGGTCTTCAAGTTGAGGATGATCTGCAAGTATGCTGCCATTCGATCATCTTTGGCTGAGTACTCTTCGTTAACTTGACTTATCACAAATAGTGAGTCGCAGCGAACTTCGAGCCCGATAGCTCCATTGTCGCTGCCATCTTGAGGCCAGCAATGACATCTTCATATTCAGCCTCATTGTTGGGGACAAGGAAGCACAGAGTGTAGGGCTACTCAATGATGGACCCTTCCAGAGTTGTTAGGATGATCCTAATTTTGGAACCTTTATTGTTCGAGGCTCCATCCACATTAAGCATCCATCCTTCCAAAAGGTCGCTCCGCGCCAGAGTGAATTCAGCAATGAAGTCAGCCAGGAGTTGCCTCTTGATTGGCATCCTTAGTACATACTTGATACCATACGGCTTCAACTTCGTTGCCATTTCACTATTCACCCAGTAGCTTGTGGGTTCTCCACGATACTCTTTAGAGGGTGCTTCGTCGGCACGACAATTTGGAAGGATTGAAAGTAATGCTTCAGCTTCCTCGAGATAACGAAGAGTGCAAGGACCATCTTTTCCATTATCTTCTATCTGGTTCAGCATCAAGCAGGGATTTGCTAACATAGTATACTGGCTTCTGAACGCCTCTTTTGCGAATCAAAGCTCCACTGACAGATGATTCTAATACCACGAGGTAAAGGAATAATGTCCCTCTGGTGACAAGTTTGGATAGGAAAGGAGGGGAGGCCAAATACCTCTTCAGGCCCTGGAATGCTGCTTCACACTCTTCATTCCAGCAGAATTTTGCCCCAGTCTTATTTATGGCTTGAAAGAATGGTTTGTATTTATCTGTGAATAGATTGAGAAATCGATTCAAGGTTATGAGGCGTTTGTTCAGCATCTGGACTTCTTTGACACAAGTCGGAGACTTCATGTGCAGAAAAGCAGATATCTGATTGGGGTTGGCGTTAATACCCTGTTAAATTTACAAGATAGCGTAAGAACTTCACGAAGGCCACTCCAAAAGGTACATTTTCGGGATTGAGTTTGACCTTGGTACTTTTAGAGGCGATGAATGCCTCGCTCAAGGGTTGCACGTGGTTGACGCACTGGAGGATTTTCACAAACACATCATCGATGTATACCTCCATAGTGTGCTCGATCTCCTCCTTGAAGACCTTGCTGATCATCCGTTGGAATGTTGCTCCAGTGTTCTTTGATCCAAAGGGGATCACCTTGTAGCAATAAATTCCTCGATCAGTGATAAGCATCGTCTTGTCCTCGTTCAATTGATATATCTTGATCTGATTGTACCCGGAGTATACGTCCTTACAACTGAGTAGCTTATGGCGCACCGTTGCATCCACCAGCTGGTTGATCCTCAGCAAAGGAAAGTTGTCTTTGGGACATGTTTGGTTGAGATGATGAATCATCGATGCAGACTCTCCACTTGCCACTCTTCTTCATCAAATTCTTGGCGAGCTACTCCGAGTAATGAGTTTCCCTAATAAGGTTAGCTCGAAACAATCGGTCGACTTCCTCGTTAAGAGACTGGCTGCTCCGCATTCATCTTCCTTAGTTTTGCTTCACTGGTTTGTGTTGGCCCAGAGGCCTTCCACTCTAGTCTTGATGATGATGAACTCATGTAGTTATGTTTACTAATAATCTTATGATGTTTAGTTTCAGATCCTTAATCAAGATATTAGTAGGTGATTAGTTTCAACAAAGGTGTTTTGGAGCTTCTCACATGGTGATTCAAGAGCCCGATCATCAAGATCATATATAGCACACGGTGGAGTCAAGCTCGGTGAATCACAGTTTGGATCGAGTCATCTTGAAGACGGAGTTCTTCAAGAAGACATCGACATAGTTTAGTTCTGTGTTTAGATCCATTTGTAAAGATTAGATAGTGTGATATGCTCAAGTTCACAACACAGACTTGTTTTAGTTTTCATGTTTATTGGTTTTCGGTTTTTGGTTTAACCGATATTGGTTTTCATGAATAGATATTATATCAAAATAAGTTTACTTGGTTTTATATATATTAGATTCATTCTATATACATGTATGCCTCATATCTTAGACAAACTTATTTTGATATGCCTATTCATGTGTTTTAGGTTTTGTGTTTTAACAAAACTTATTTTTGGATTTATAATCAAAAACATGGATATATATATATGTTTCATGTATATTGGACTTATGTCTATATGCAACATGCTTCAAAGTGTTTAAGTATCATGTTTTTGTATTTGGATGAGTTTTGGACAAAGCGTATTTTCAATTCATAAATCCAAGTTTGGAAAAATACGGTTTTTGGTTTTCGGCAAAATTTGTAAGTCACAAAAATGGTTCAAAAAGTTTGAAATTTGTGTTGAAATTTTTCACACAAGTTTGTATATCAATGCATAATGCTAAACTATTTTTGTGGATTTTTAAGGAATTTATGAGATTTTTTTAGAATATTTTAAACCAAGTTTTTCTGTCCCTAACAGCCTTCTGCCAGGCTCTGGCGGTCCACCGGGTGGGTCGACCGGACCCAGAGTCGGTCGACCGGACCGATCGACCGACGTGCACAAAATATACACGCTGGTCAGCCACTTGGGCCGGTCGACCGAGCGATCGACCGACTACAAGTACCCCACTCTCGGGTGGAGGCGGTCGACCGACCGGTCGACCGTAAGGCTTGGGCGGTCGACCGGGCGGTCGACCGGCCAGAGAGCATTTGCTCTCTGGATTGGGACGGTCGACTGGGCGGTCGACCGCTAGCCTCCAACGGTCAAAAATTTGACCGTTGGCGGTCAACCGGGCCGGTCGACCGCCAGCCGCCAAGGCTGACAGATCAGCCCAACGACTAGTTTCTTTGGAGGGCTTTAAATACCCCATTTGTTTGGGATTTTTATTAAGTTTTTAAGAGGCAAAAATTTCTATACTCTCTAGTGTTTTTACAAGTTTTTAAAAGTGTTTTACAGCTTAAAGATTTCATCTTTATTTTGTTTTCAAGGGTTTAGAAAAATCAAAGAAAAATAGGAATTTGGGACATTGCTTTAGATCTTAATTTCTATCATATTACAAGTGTTTTCCCAAGTATTTTTCTTTGTTATTTGATTTCCAAAACACCTTGATTTCCACAATTGAGCTATCATTCTATCCTTTCTATAGGATCTTTTATTTGTGGGAAAGAATTTGTTTGTGGTTGTGGAAACCACTAAGTGTTGTACCCTCCTTTATTTGTTGTATCCCTCTTTGGTAGAGATTGATTTGGAGTGGTGGTTAGCTCTCTTTGGTAGAGGTTGAGGTTGTGGTTTGCTCCCTCTAGTGAGAGGTGGAGTTTAGATTTGTATCCCTCTTTGTGAAGAGGTGGATTGTGATTGTTTGGCTAAAGGCCTACCCCTCTTGTGTGAGGTGATGTTTGTGTTGCCTCGGTGGAGGTTGTATTGGTTGAGAGAGGAGTTTGGTACTCCTGCTTAATGTATTGCCCTAAAATCTTCGGTGGAGGTTCCCTGTGTGGGAGTCCTAGGTGGACAAGTTAGTGGATTGGAAATCCTTCTCGGTGAAGGCGGGGACGTAGAGCTTGGTGCTCGAACCTCAAAACAAATCTTGTTGTTTGCGTCTTGATCCCTTTAAACTCTCTCTCTCTCTTTATTTATGCCTTGCATCTTTCATATCGTCATATCATTATTATATGCTTGGCTTGTTTGTGTGTGCCTCACTTGTGCTTAACCACGAGAGCTTCATATAGCGCCTCAACTCTTATTCAAAGGAATCAAGAGGAGTTAGTCCAGAGCCCTTCACTGGGAATTCGGCTACACTCGTTGGTTGCATTAAGTGTAGTTGCAATTAAGTTTAAATTTCGCATTTAGTCATTAGATTAGCTGTACACCTATTCACCCCCCCCTCTAGGTGTACCTTCAGTTTGATCTTTGGATCGATAGAGAACGGGTGGTAGATTATGGAAGGATCGACTCCTGGCATATCTATGGGGGACTAGACGAACACATCTAGGTTATTAGATAAAAACTTTTTGAATCTACCTTTTCATCTGTCAGAAGGTTTGCCCTGATCCGGAGAGCTCATACTGAATGTAATAGGTTTACATAGATAAGCTCAACATTTTCCTCAGATCGACTATCTAGAGCCTCTTATTCAAAGGAGGAGTCTGTATCTGGGCCCTCGTCGCTTTGTGATTGCTATTGAGTGGCACTCTACTTCTGCTTCTTCTCTGAGGGATGGTCTTGACTGGAGGCCACCCTTGCGTTCCTTGCCATCCACTCAGTCTTCTTCCAAGCAATGGCGGTAATATTCCGGGACAAGGCTTGGTCTCCTCTTATATCTGCGGTCCTCATTTGGGTGGATACCGCAATAGCTGATGATAACTTAAGGGGATGACTTTCATCAAATGGATCCAGATAGCCCAAAAATTGCATTGTGGGGGGACTCCACGTTGTCACGTAGAACTCCATGATGACACTGTAGGTACTGGCACAGACCGAGAGCGAGATGTGCCGGGAGATTGTGTTTCATTCCCATCAAACACATACAAGTTGGACTGAGTTAGATGACAGATCATTAATCGAGCAATCTCTAGAGTGTCTTTCATTTTGTCTAGAACGCTTTGTACAGGATGTTGATGCTACTTTCGCTGTCAATTAGGATCCTAGAGACCTAATAGCTATCCATGTGCATTGTAATGATCAGGGAGTCGTGTTGGAAATGCACCATGCAGCCATCGGCCTCCAAAAATGTGAGCAACCTACTCAGGATTGGGGGCCCGTCAGTACTGTCGGATAGTTGCTCCTTCGGGCCTCATTGATGTATATGGCCTTCTAGTGCGGTGGCACCAAAGATGACATTCACCTCCCGGTAGCTGGCGAGAGTGCGGCTTATCAGATTCTCTGGTTGCTGAGTTTTGGGAGCTCCTTTTTGACTTTGACCTCCGAGGACTGTCTGAGATTAAGGATGAATTCTTTGAGATACCCCCAATTGACAAGCTCTTGGAGCTGCTTCCAGAGAGATCGGCAGTCGACTATGCGATGACATAGCCGTCTGGAATGCACAGTAGTCGTTCACCCCTGGGCCCTTCAAGTTGGTCGGGATGGGTCTCAGACGCCTCATCCAAGGTTGGTCCTGGACGGGGCTGAAGACCCGGTCGATGGAAACCTTGAATGGAGTGAGTTGGCATCCACTCTGTAGACTTCAACAGGGTTCCGGGAAGAACTCGGTTGAGATTGCTTCCTGAAAGTCCTACCCTCAATTCTGAGACTTCTTCGGAGGGGCGGATGGTTGCTTTGCCTTCGAGCTACGAGTTGCCTCCTCCAGTTGTATGTACTTTTGGGTTCGAGACAAGATATCCTTCAAGTTGGTGACATCAAGTTTCACCAAGTGTTTGTAGAAAGAGTGGTTGGTCTCCAGTCCGACGATAAATGCAACCGCGGCGACATCATCATTGCAGTTATAAACCAGGGCCATCTGGCTCTGAAAATAACTGATGTAACGTTTGAGAGTTTCTCTAGACTTCATCTTGATCGTGAGGAGGTGGTTTTTATTTCTCTTAAACTCTTTCAGTGAGGCATCGCTGACCTCCTCAAAACTCCGGAGAGACTGCGTCAAGAGAGAGGTTGGAGGGAAATACTCGGCATAAGACGGGATAGTCATGGAAGTGGACTGCCATCTTGACCTAATAGGCTCAGAGGTGCCGGATAGGTTCGGTCACTCTGGTGTAACAGTCGAAGCTCAATATTACGAACTTCTTTGGAAAGATATGAGACATGATCTCCTCCGAAAGAGAGGAATCGAAGATCCTCATGATGAAAGATCCTGGTCCACCACTGTTGGCCTAAAGGTCATTTGCCTTAGTTTTGATGATGATAATCCCATGCATTATTTATTTAATATTTTCAATCTATATAAGTTTCAAGGAAAAAAGATAGATTTCATAATGAATTTGGCTTCTCTATAAAGACTCACAAGTTTGTGAAGCTCTCAAGATGGTGATCCTAGAGCAAAGCACCCAAGATTGAGTCGTGAAACTCATACTAAGAGTCAATCTCTAAGGGATTCGTTTTGCAAGGAGTAGCTCTCAACAAAAGCATTTTTCTTGTATTTTAAATGTAAGATTTTAGTTTGCCAAAATCAAGAGTAGGTGATATAGTTAGCTCATGAGATTGACACACACACACACACATAAAAAATATTCTCTAAATTTTTGTTTCCATAGTTTTGAAAATGATTTCAAATAGTTACAAAATAATTTTGTTTAAATGGTTTTTGGAAAATATCTTCTATCCAAAAGAGAGTTCATGTGCTACAAAATATTAGTTCTACTTAGATTTTGTGTTGATCTATGATCTCATAGTTTTGGACTTCATGATATCCCATGAACTATATTTTGTTTTTATATGTTGAAAAAAATATGTTGTAAAAATAAAACAAAATTTCAAATGTATTTCAAAACAGTTTTTCTGCATTTGATCGATCGACGGGACGGTCACCGGACCCTAGACCGATTTGCACAAGTGGTTACTGTGCATCTCGGTCGACCGACCTTTCGACCGACTATAAGCCCAATAGTTTTCTGTTTTGTTCGGTTGACTGCCCGGTCGACAGACGCTGCCCAACAGTTAAAAATATGATCGTTGGCGGTCGATCAATGCGCCTGTTTGGCAGCATCTGTCCATAATGGCTATATTATTAATTTTCTGATTAGTGGCTAATCCAAAACGACTATATTGGTTTTTTATCTGGTATTTTGATCTCCGATAAATAGAAACCCTGTAGACCATTCAGAACACAAATAGTTAATGATTACCTAAGATTTATACTCATTTAGACTTAAATTTTCAAGAGAAAATATTTCCAAAGAGAAGTTTTTCAAAAGAAAACCCAATACAAATCTCTCTTGCTTTGATTCCCAACTCCACTGATTTCAAAGCTCTCCTCACCATAATCTCAGAGCTACTTGTTTCATTCTTGGTTATAGAATTGTGTTTATGAGCCTACTTTGATGATCTAGAAAAGGTCATATCATTCATTGTATTGAAGCATTGCGGCCTCAAACGAGCTTGGGGGTTTGTCGTTGTAAGGTATTGCGGCACCGAGTGAGAGAACTTGCGGATCTGATTCGTTCTTATGAGAATGTGTAGAGAAGCAATCTTATGGGATCAAGTTATAGTAGAAATCCTTCATTGCGGTGAAGGCGGGGACGTAGACCCGGTGGTTCGAACCTCGAAACAAAACATCATTATTTGTAATTGCTTTCTCTCACTTTCTCTAACTCTACTCACTCTTTACTACTGCATGCTTCTATTATTCAATTTCATATTGTAATCTACAATCTTGTGCTATTGTTATTTGTGTTGAGATTGACACTTGCCAGTTAACTAGAAATCGCTTTTAATTTCACATTATTTGCCATCATCTTGTAGCCCTCTCCAGGTGATTTACAATTGGTATCAGAGCCTAATCTCTAGTATTTGGTTTAACCACCTTAGAGAGATTCATATTTGACTATATTTGTTGTTCATTCATTTTCACACTTTCTTGTATTCATGGCATATCACGACTTTTCTAGTATCTCAAGTCCCCATCCAAATTTGATGGGTTGAACTTTCCTATATAGAAGATCAAGATGACTCTATTCCTTAAGTCCTTAAGAGTTAGAGTAGCAAAGGCCATCATCAAAGATTTCATTGAGCCTCAAGGAGATGAGAACACATGGTCCGATGCAATGGCTAAGGACTATGAAGCCAATACCAAAGTCCAATATGCACTCACTCAAGCATTGAATGATAATGATCTTTCTCGTGTGATTAATTGAAATCCGCATATGAAGTACAGAATGAGTTGATTGTTACTCATGACGGTAAATCCGAGGTTAAGAGATCCAAGAATGATCTTCTTCGTTCACAATATGAAAATTTTTACATGCTTGATAATGAAAGTATTGATTAAATGCTCATTCAATTTACCAAGATTCTTATGGATTGTCTTCTTTAGGTGACTCTATTGATAATGATCAAAAGATAAGAAAGATAATTAGAGCCTTCCTAAATCATGGAAAGTGAAGGCTACAACCTTGAATGAGCTAAATGATAGGGAGAAAATGAACTTCTTCGGGTTCATCGAAAATCTCAAGACCCACAAGATGGAGATGAAAGAACGAGATGAATGAGAGCCTCCAAAGAAGAAACTTATCGCCTTTAGACATCTCTATCCATACCAAAGAAGAAGATTCCATGGATGAAAATGAAGAAGATTTTGCCATGCTCATTATAGAGCTAGGCAAGATATTCTATAACAAGGGAAGAAGAAGCAACATTAGAAGGTCAAGACCACAAGGCAAAAATGAAAGGAAGAAAGAAGAAATAGTTCCATGCTATCATTGCAAGAAGACGAAACACCTAATAGGGATTGTCCATCTCTTCAAGCGACTACATCTAGAAGAAAGCACAAGAAGAAATCCATGGTGGCCACTTGGGATGATTCGGAGACCGAATCAGAAGAAGAAGTTGACACCACAAATATTTGCTTCATGGCTAATGGAGATGAAGCATCTAAGGTAACATTTAAAACCTCTCTTGATGACGATAACTTGACTATGGATGAGCTTGCCAGAATTTTTTAAAGAATTGCAAGAACGAACGATATGAGATTTTAAAAAAATCAAAATAAAAAGTTGACAAAAAGGAGATGAATTTTAAAAATAAGTTGGATATTGCTTTCAAATAGAAAAATAATTTATCAATTTATTTTGAAAAGAGCAAAAAAGATTTTGAGGATCACAAATATGTTTGCAAGGGCAAAAGCCCTAATGTTATTTTTGATAAAAATAAATTTTTGAATATTCAAAATAGAAGTGATATTTAACTCTACTTTAAAGAAGCGTATTTTTTGATACGAGTAAGACTAGTTCTGTTTCCAAAGGGCAATACCCATAGGAAACTCACTTCTTGACAAATATGCACAAAACATGCTTACAATGCACATCACACACATGCTTACATGTATGGTAAAGTGTATACTTGTACACATTGTGGCCGCAAGGCCATTTTGCCAAATTTTGCTATTTTAGACTAAATATGAAAAAAAAGAATGCTTGAGTTTGAGAAAACACTAACCCTCAAGGACTCAAGAAGATTTGGGTACCAAAAAACACACCAAACTTAATTGATGTAGGTGTGTCTCCTCCAAGACGTGAGGGGAGATGGTGGCTTGATGGTAGATACATTAGAGCTCAAAGGATCAACAACTTGAATGCATCACTATCAAGAGCGCTAGGTGGGAGAACACCACTTTTCTGGTGCAATACTTGCGTATATCCGTAAAATCTCCAAAATAATTAGTTTAAAAATTGACATACATGCTTGGGATTGCCTATAGTTAATGTTGTTCAAATTGATTAGTGTAATACTTTACATTATTACATGATCATGTTATCATGTTATCTATTTTAGACAGGATTCATGATTTCATTTGACCACATGTTCATGTTGATAGTTTAGTTCCTATTGTTAGTACTTTCATACTTTATTAGATTTATCTCCATATACAGGAACAGTGATTGATAACATGTCCTATGTATGCATATTTATATTTCTATTTCTTTGATTTCATAGATGACACTTGCATCTTGTTGAATTTCATGTTTATATATGTATCTTGAGATCATTACTTTTAGTTTTAATCAAAATGATTTTTAGCATTTAATTCTTTGTTAAGCAACTCAAATAAGAAAAGTAAAGAGTACCTCAACGTCTAATTTAGAAAAATGAGGAGAAATTAAAGCCCGTCAAGAGAATACGGCTTCATTTCTTATTTAATTGGCTTAATTTATGAATTAAATCTATGTATAATTTTTGTGAGATTTTTTGTATTTTTAACAAACTATTTATCGAAATATTTTTTAAATCTTGGACCATAGATTGTCTTTAAATATTTATCACAATCTATAGGATTTCATAAAATAATTTTTTTAAATTTCTATTCTATGAAAATATATTTATTTAAAAAAACTGCACTCACCCTTGTTTGTGGAGCAGTCTCGGTCGACCGACTAGTTGACTGTGTGAGTCTCAGGACTTATTGGATTGCTTCGATCGATCGGGTGGTCGACCGAGTAAGCCTGTCAGCTAGTTTATCCCTCCTTGTGGTCAACCGACATCCACAAATAATGTTTGTCAGTGCTTTTGGTTGAAGCAGATCGACGGGGTGGTCGATTGATGGTTGGATCTGTATATATATAGGTTGTGGGACCCTAAATTCTTTCATCTCTTTCTCTCTTCTCTTCATCTGTCGTCTTCCCCTCCTCTACCCAACCTTAATCTCATTAAAATTCGCCTAGATCTCCAAAATTTTCACCAAATTTCCTAGATCTCTAGTCTACTCCTCATCTACTCCATCTTGGTGAAGGAATATCTGATTTTCTCAAGGTAATTTTCTCAATCCCATCTCTATTTATTTTCAGTTAATTCAAAATTTATATGTGAATACTTCTGAAATTTGTGCTATTATTTTTGTTGTTCCATCCCATTTTTCTAGCTTATCTCCATGTCTTCTAAACGTCAAAAGATTGAAAAATCTAAACAAGCTGAATCTCATCTAGACCTAAGAATGTGTTTGTATCTAAAAATGTTTATATAAACATTCAATTATTAGTAACAAATATGTTATTTCAGGTAGATGTGTAATGTTGACTGATTTGAACACTTGAACCTTGGTCCCGTCCTTAGAACTAGTTCCTTAGAGTATTTTGTCACTATTAAAGATCAAGTTTACCCGAATTGGTTCATTACTTCTTTTTAAACTTTATTTCAAGATAATTATATTAAATCTCGTGTCAAGAATGTTGACATCAATATCACCGTTAAAAGATTTTCTAGGATTTTTTAATCCGTCTTGTGAAGGTGTAGAAGTCTACCATCTAGATCTTCATAATTTTGAGTACCCTGATGATGCTCCTCTCTTGCACGATGATGATAACCCAAACCTTGTAAGGAATGAAGAGGTGAAGCATTACACATTCCTGCTCAAGTCCTCGCAAAGATTGTGTTTTATAATCTCCTTCCAAAATCTGAAGAACATAGTCATGCTTGCGGTTGTTCCTTACTTCTATTTATTCCTTCTGTGAGGCATTAAAGTGAACACTTCTAGACTCATCATCAATTTTATGATTTCCTATCATTTGTTAATTCCTAATAGGAATCTCCCATATGGGATGATTCTTACTCATCTATTCAAGCATTTCAAGATCAATCTTTCAAATGAGAGACCCATCGCTTCTTTCATTGATATCAATCACACCCTCTTGAAGAGGATGCATGTTGGACTTTGAGCTTAGGCTCCACCACATCCTACCTCACCTCTTGCTCAGCCTTTTGCCTCTGGTTCCTTCTCTTCAGCTACTGACCCATATGCAGGTGTCATGACCCAGCAGAGTGATATTTCTCTGAGCATCACTTCATCCATAGAGACGATCCTAGCGAACTAGGAAGCGCTTCAGAGCAAGCAATAGAACAACATGGCATATGTGTAGTCCTCCTTCAGATATCTTCAGCGGTGCAATGACAACAGCTTTTCCAGACATGATTGGCCTGTTCTAGTTCCCGATGCTTATGACCAGTCCTTCCTCAACTGGTCCTCCATTTGATCATTAGATTGCTCTTCAGGATCCCTCCATAGCTATCGCCTGGTTGCAGAGCCCACTGATGACATCGACGAGCAAGAAAAAGAAGATGCTTGAGCCCCTCCCCATCTTTGATGAGTGAAAAAAAGGGAGAGAAGTAGTAGTAGTTATTTTATGTGGATATTTCATGTATTTGTTTTATGTTTGATACTTCAAGTAGTTTTTATATGTAGAACCTTGACACTATTGTTGCTTTATGAGATATCATTGAGTTATGCTATATGTTATGTATTAGTTTAACTCTCTCTCATGATGATGATCTTGTTATGATGATCATCTTGTTTTTTGGAGTTTGATGGTTTTGGATAAATGGAGGAAAACATTTATGCATATGATTTTACTATTCATATTTTATATACATAAATGTGTTGCATAGAGTTAATATGTTGAATACCATATTCCTATGATTTAAATTGATGATTTAGTCACATATTAAATATCTTATTTTTTTGTCTAAATTGATGCTTTATACTTGCATGTCACATTTCTTGTATGCACATGTTTAGGGGGAGCTTCACTGAAGCCTTTTCTCAATTTATTTAAAATAACTCCATGTGTATTATCATCATCAAAAAAGGGAAGATTGTTAGCCCAAATGTCATTTTTCCTTGTTTTGATGATGATAATCCCATGTAGTTATTTATTCTAATATTTTCAACTTATATAAGTTTCAAAAAAACAAGATTGATTTCATAATGAATTTGGCTTCTCTATAGAGACTCACAAATTTGTGAAGCCCTCAAGATGATGATCCTAGTGTCAAGCACCCAAGATCGAGTCGAGAAACTCATATTAAAAGTTAGCTCTAAGGGATTCATTTTGCAATAAGTAGCTTTCAAGAAAAGCATTTATCTTGTATTCTAAATGTAAATGTTTAGTTTGTCTAAACCAAAAGTAGGTGACCTATGAACTATATTTGTATTCATATGTTGGAAAAATATGTTGTAAAAATAAAACAGAATTTCAAATGTATTTCAAAATAGCTTTTCGATCTTGGGTCGGTCAACCGTCCGGTCAACCGGGTGGTTAACTGGACCGTCGACTGATGTGCACAAGTGGTTACTGTGCATCTCAGTCGGCTAGCCTTTCGACCGATTGTAAGCCCAGTATCTCTCTGTTTTGTTTTGGTCGACTGGCAGTCGACCGACGCTGCCAACGGTCAAAAATATGATCGTTGGCAGTTGACCGACGCTCTTGTTTGGCATATCTATCCACAATGGCGCTATATTATTAATTTTCTGATTAGTGGCTAATCCAAAACGAGTATATGGATTTTCTCTCTGGTACTTTGATCTCCTATAAATAGAAACCCTGTAGACCATTAAGAAGACATATAGTTAATCATTACCTAAGATTTACTCATTTAAGACTTAAATTTTCAAGAGAAAAGATTTCAAAAGAAAAGTTTTTCAAAACAAAGCCAAATATAAATCTCTCTTGCTTGATTCCCAACTCCACTGATTTCAAAGCTTTCTCACCATAATCGCAGAGCTATTTGTCCCATTCTGGGTTATAGGATTGTGTTTGTGAGCCTACTTTGATGATCTAGAAAAGTTCACATCTTTCATTGTATTGAAGCATTGTAGAGGTTGCGACCTCAAGCGAGCTTACGGGTTCATCGTTGTAAGGTGTTTGCGGTACCGAGTTAGAGGACTTGCGGGTCTGGTTTGTTCTTGTGAAAACATTCAGAGAAGCGATCTTGCGGATCATGTTATAGTAGAAATCCTTCATTGTGGTGAATGCGGAGACGTAGAGCGGTGGCTCGAGCCTCGAAACAAATCATCCGTGTTTGTGATTGCTTTCTCTCTCTCTCTCTCTCTCTCTCTCTCTCTCTCTCTCTCTTTCTCTAACTCTACTCACTCTACTATTTCATGCTTCTATTGTTCAATTTCATATAGCGATCTATATTCTTGTGATTGTTACTTGTATTGAGATTGATACTTGCTAGTTAGCTTGAAATTGCTTTTAATTCGCATTATTTGCCATCATCTTATAGCCATCACTTATTCACCCCTCTCTAGGTGATTTACAACCATGGGACTGTGATTTGTCTTCATTGATCCACTTCTTGACCATCTCCACCAAATCCTTAATGCAAGGAGTCTTCGTGGATTTGTGTGGTTCGCTCTCATCGGAGCGATCCTTATGGCATGGGGATGCAGATTTGAGTTATCTTCAACTTCCACTAGTGCAAGCGGTGTCTGTTGCGCGCGATCGTGAGGGATAAGTGCAAGACTCCTGTAACCCTCGATCCTTGATGTACGTATTACAGTTTTAGTACTCGATACGCCGTACAAAGTTGATTTGACCTTCCTGATAGTCATCTTGAGCCAGTTTAGTTTCAAACTTTTTTCTAATATTTTATATTTTCAGATTTTTTTGAAATTTTCTGAATTATTTTAGAAAATCTCCTAATTCGGTGTCGACCGATGCTGGTAATCGGCTCTACTATTTTTAATTCACAAACAGAGTTGAGTTTCTAAAATCCGCTTTCATATTATTCTTTAAAACTATATTTTCTACTTTAGAATATTTTTGAGATATTTCTGAATTTATCAAAAATCGGGCCGAACGGGTGTTGACTGGTGATTGAGTTTTTCCTGCACACAAAATAAACAATTTTAGATTTAAGAACAAGTTGTGCAAGTGCTCAATTCGAATCGCGCTGTAGCAAGGCTATGCGGGTCGTGATCCTCAGGGAGGGACTAGCGATGGAAGCTTTGTCAATAAGTTATCTCTAATGTTTTTTGTTAATTAGTTATGATGATATTTACAATGAAGTGTGAAAAGAAATTGAGAATATGGTAGTGTGAGATCAAACTAAAGAAATAAAAAGAAAGAAACTATAACACGTACAAACCTCTTCTACCTTGCTTACCTTTGATCTGTTCGCGACGACTTACCCTGTCTGGAAGGCGTGCAAGTATGGCGTATAGGATCGTCCACCTTCGCTACCTATGCTATGAAAAGAAAAGACAATCTAAAGAAGGATTGTTCATCTCCATAGGCCATCAAGTGCTCTTCTTTGGCTAGGCAGTCTCGAAGCTTTCGGATCTCACGGTTTGCAAGTCATTAGAGAGAATACACAAGAATAGAAAAATAAAACAAGAACAAAACACAAATAATAAGAATAGAAATAACAAAGACAAACCTCAAGTGGATTTCATTAACAATGGAAGAAAAGTAGGCTTACACCGCTGTCACCTCAGTACAAGCATGGACTCCTTCCTCCATGAAAGCTTCCTCCACTCTCAGATACAAAAATTACAAAAAGAAAACGAAAATCTAACCTAGACTACAAACTAAAGAAAACCCTAGATTTGGCCTCTGGCTCTGCCTCTGGACGCTCTGTACGTTGCACTGTAGTGGGTATTTATAGGTGCAGAAGGAAGTAGAGTTCAGATCAAACTCCTCCACGAAAACTCGTCCAGGGATAAGACTGAATTGCCGCGGGAAACGCGGCTTAGGCCGCGTTTCGCGGCCTGGTAGGGCTGCTGGCACGCGCTTTGGCGCGTGGCTTCTCCTGGTCCGTCCATTTGGTCGTTTCCTTCTGAAAGCTTGATCCTGGCTCTTTATCTTGGGATTTCGAGATAACTTAAAAATCAAGTTACTAGATCTCAAATATCCCAATATCTTTTATCCACGAATTTCCTTATCTTCTTTGGCTTTTATCCTCATCCTGCAAGTTTTTAGGGTTGAATAGAAGTCTATCCTTCCCTCTTCTTTAATATTTGCAACTTTGGCCCTTGTGTATTTGCAATTTGGACAATTGATATTTGCACTTTGCACTTGGGCTTTAAATGTGGGCTTTTAGGCTCTTTTTAGGCTTTAATTTTTCTTTTTAATATTTTGAGGCCTGCACACAATAAATCACTAAATATTAATAAATGTGCAGAATTATAGATATAAATATGAAAATGTGATGGTAAATATAATGATAAAAATGCACTTTTCACTACCAATCAACTGGTGTTGGCGTGGGGTTCCAGGATTTTAACTTGCAAAGTAAACTGAATTTCTTAAATCTGATTTCATATTACTCCTCAGCATAATATTTACTATTTTACAAAATTTTTGGGAACTATTCGGAACTAGTCAATTTTTGACCGAAATAAAATATATTTAAATAATACTAAATAATTATTTCTATTCTTTATTCTCCAAATTCATTTCTTTCTTCCCTTGCATGCCTCTTTCCACTGTCTTATTAACGACTTTTCCCCCTCTTTAAAAATCTCCCCCAGTTCTCCTTTCTTCATTCCTATTCTCTCCCTCACTTAAACTCTCTCTATAATTCTCACATCTCTCTCTCTCTCTCTCTCTTAAGCTCTCTCTCTATATTTCCTCTCTCTCTCCTCCCCCTCTATTTGCTCATATGGCCAACAGGGCCATGCCCAGCCTGTATGCGTCAGAAAAGAGGGGATCAAATTGCAAAATTCTTTGATTGGATAGAAGATTACAACAGACCAGTCTTTCCGATTACAAGGGAGGGAGGAGTTGAGTCTTTAATCCTCCCTTTGTTTAAGGCTGGGTTCTTCAAGTGGCGGTGGAGAGTGAATCTTGTTCTCCGTTGACCGGGTGACCGTCGTGACCTTCCAAGGATCTCCTCTTCGGATGGTAGATGGAGTAACTCAGCTCTGTCTACCAAAACTCTCAAAGAGAAGATAGGCAAAGAACAACTTGAACACAGCAAGTTCTCTGAAGAGTTTAACCCTCTCTCTTCTCTCTCAGAAATTCTCTGACCGAAAAAATAATCTCCTCCTCTCTTCATAGCGACGGGGCTATTTATAGGGGTTTCAGGGGCGTACGTGCCTCCTAAAAACACTCCATAATGGGGGCTAACTTTTCCGTTATGTGGGCCGTGATTGGCCCCGAAATCGGACGGTTACAACTGAGACGCGGGTGTCAACCATGCGCCTTGGAGCTGCTGAGACGCGGGTTTCGACCTTCGCGCCTTGGAGCGGCTGAGACGCGGGGTTCGACCCTCGCGCCTTGGTGTTGCTGAGACGCGGGTTTCGACCCTCGCGCCTTGGTGTGGCTGAGACGCGGCCAAAATTCTGGTTTTCAATGGCTTGTCTTTTAGTGATTTTTTTAGACAGCCTACAGAACCCCTCTAAAGTTTTCGACATTCCGCAGTTAAGTGGGGCGGATTTCGAAATACTTTGGACTCTAGCTGAGCTCACCTGTGATGGACTGTCAATGCTTCGGGTTTGATCTTATCTGGAGTATGGTCTCGTGAGTGTACTGCGGAACTCTTTGAAGCCACCAAAGTTGATCGTGTTGAGTGTCTAGATGCACAGTCTAAACCTCCCCGATTGCTTTAAGTCTGTCGTGGGTGCACTTTAAAGCCAGGAGTGGACGGTCGTCTGCTTGTGCCAGTGTACTGTTGAGCTAATTTGCAGAAGCAAAGACTGAACGCCAGCTCTTTTGGGACGCAGGGATAGTACTGTTTTAAAGACGCGACTGATATTCCACAAGGCAGACGCGATGTTAGGCCGGATTGGAAGGATGCGAACTTTTGGAGAGACGCAACTATGACCGTGCTGAAGGGATGCGTCCATTAAAGAGGCGCGGCTGTTGGGTGCGAATCCGTGCCATACCATGAGTGCACTGCCACGTGTCCTGTGGAGCCGAGGGACATCTGCTTTTTGGCGTGCGAACTTCACGCTGTATTAAATGCGCTGTCACGCGTCAAGAAATGATTTGATACCGAGTCAATCGAGCCAAGCGCCGCATATCTTTGCGAATCACTGGCCTATAAAATGGCAACAGTCATCGAGAGAGTCCTCATTAGTCTCTCTTTCGTCTCGGGTGCATCGGGTAGGGTTTTGAGAAAAGGTTCTCTTTGTTTTCTGCTCTTCCATCTAGCATTAGATCTTACTTCGCAATGGCACCCAAGGCCAAGCGAACTGCTTCATCATCGAAGGCGGTCGTCACTGAGGCCCAAAGGGCGGTTCCTCCATGCAGGAAGCCCTATCTCAGGTATAACGCCATCAGGCTTGATCTTCACCATTAGAGGGTTTATGGAGTTCTTATAACCCTAAAAATCCTTCTTTGAAAGAGAACCGCCAACATGGATTCGAAAACGTGCTTGGTTCCCAGACGCGGTCTTTGAGTTAACAAACAAGGCGCAGGTTTGATGACCCTACCGCTTTTATCCGCTTGAGGATGTACTTGTTTGTTGAACATAGGGCGCCAATAAGCCTTGTGTTCCGGAGTCATCACTTAGAATGTTTCTAATTGTGAAAGATCCGGACGCAGACTTGATTCTTGCGTTCTGTGGTATCAGACGGGTTTTTTATGAATCTTGCACCGAGTCCAAGTACTTAGATATTTTTTGTAAGTCTTGGATTTCGAAGACGCAGACTCCCTGCTGGCCTTATGGTCCTCAGGTCTGGATGCGGGTCCTCATGTCTGGGCGCGGATCCTCATGTCTGGACGCGGATTCTCAGGCTGGACGCGGATTTTGACAATTTCTGCGTCCAGTATCTCTTCTGCTCTGAATATAGACACTTAATCATTTTCGTTTAGACTTCTGATCAAGTGTCATTTTCTTATGCAGTGCAACACTCTTCCACCCACACTCTCAAGAGGCGCCACTTCGGGCACATAGGTGGTGCTGACCGTGATTTAACTTTTGTGCTGCAAAGGACTGCTCCTGTGACTGCCGACAAGTCGAAGGAGCGAAGGGAGAGGCTCTCCAATGTTGACGCGGCAACCTTCGGGAGCTTATGACTGACCGGCATTCACAACGAATGCTCGCACTCTGATGGAGAAGCCTGCTTTCTTCTTTGGAGACCATATTAGCGAAGACGGCTATTCTCTGCATGACCGAGATTATAAATGGCTCCGTCAGATAGGGGATAGAAGGTTCTTTCTTCCAAATATGGAGAGGATGTACCCACTATCTTATCTCCAGCACATGTCCGTCCCTCGAAAACTGACATGGGAGCTTCCCGACGTGTCCTGAGATTACTCTCGGCAACCAAGGCTCCAAGAAGGTATATCATGCTGGTCATGATAAGGAGGCTCTCGGCCTGTTTCCCGGGCTGTTGAGGACCGATCACCCAGTAGGAGAAACTCCTAAACTCGGCACCACCTTTCTCAACGCATTCATGAAAGGGGGGGGTGATTTTCCGGTCGACTTCCGTGCGCCGGGTGGATCCATTCCACTGAGAAGTATTGGTGGGGTAAGATGGTGAGCTTCATCCTTGCCGATCTTGGAGGCATGTTGGAGCATGTGGAATAGTACCAGGCAGTCAGGGCCGTGCAGTATGGTATTCTACCAAGTTCTCAAAACTCTTGGGATCCTGGAGCGTTACAATCCTCTGACGGGGACATTCTTCACTCCAGTCAGAGAGATGGGTCTTGCCCTGCATGAGTTGTACGAAGTTTCGGGGCTGGTAATGGGGGACTCTCCCTATGAGGAATACGTCCCGACCACTGAGGAGCTCACCTTATGAAGAAAGAGTCTCCTCGGGTGTACGAGACTTATTGGGAGGTGTTATGTCACTTCCACATTTGCGGCCAAATAATCTCTTAGAGGGCGAGGGGAGTCAAGCAGCTGTCTTGGGCAAGCTACTTGTTTAATGGCGTCAATCAGAAAGACCATCCAGTGACCCGATTGGCTCCCAGCTCCGACGAGGAGATTGCCGATAGGATTCAGGCTTCTGTAGACTCCTACACCACGGAGTCGAATGAAGATACTTTCGAACCCGACACGATTTTCGAAAGTTTCCATCATCAAGCTCGGACCCCTATCTCCAATCGAGCACTGCTGGCGGGCTTCTTAATGTTGTGGTTGAAGTGCTGTGTGGTGCTGACACTGCCTCATGAAGTGATTGTTGCCGACGTAGTGTACCCGGCGGTGCTCCTGGCTTATGGTAGGCCCATAGCCCTCCTCCGGCCATGGCGGCCGGTATTCAAAGCGGTTGCGGGCCTAACCCAGAGTCTGTGCAGGGTAGAGAAGGTTGTCGACTCCCAGGGTGAGCCGAGTTGTTGACTCAGAGGGGAGGCCGACGGGTAAAAACGTCCTAACCCTCAGGTTAAACTTCCCTACACGTACCTAATGGCTTGGTACGTTATGCACTGTCCCTCCCTGATGACACCGTGTCTTGGAGTGAGGGGTTACCCCTTTCGTACAGCGGTTGGAGGGTTCAAGCTGGTGTAATACTTATATGTATTTCATTCGGAAGTGCATTCTAGCTGCTTTGAACTACCCAGCTCAATCGCTGCTTCCCGAGATTGCTGGTGCATATTACGGGGATAAACTTGCTGACTTCGTGGGCCAGATAACTTCACGAGGTTGTCATCGGGAGCTTTCTGGTGGTTGGTCAATATTCGGCCTGGGTATGTGCTTTTCCGACAAGGGAATTCGTGCACGATCGAGCCGTACATGCCGAATCGCTTCGCCCGACAGTTCGGCTATGATCAATTGTATGTCGGTAACCCCAATGCTCGACTCGCCTTCAGTGGGAACTTGTTTGAAGGTGCTCGGGCTTGGTATTATAGTGTGGCCGGAGGGACGGAAACGCTTTTTCGTCTGCCTGATTAGTCTCTAATTTTGCATAATTTTCATCACATCTCACATTTATTTGATAAATAAATTATGCTAATAATACCTTGCTTGCTTGATCCTAGGTCAATGGTGTTCACATGAAGAAGAAGACCCAAATCACCATTTATTTGGTGATTAAAGGGGTATTAAAATAGCTATTGACCTAAAGAGCTGGTTCTGTCAAAACCAGGGGCGCCAAACCAGAAACCGGCAACTTTATCGACAGGGCGACAACCAGACAACGCACGACAGGCGGCGCCGCGCGCGCCGCCAAGGTATTGCGCGGAAACGCGGCTTTTGCCGCGTTTCCGCGGCGCAATTTAGGCGCGCGGCGCGCGCCGCTTCGGGTCACATCCTGTCCCTGGGTCCCCCGTTCCTCTGAAGCTATAAATACCCCCCTGGGTTCTTGACTAAGGAGAATGCAGAGTAGATCCAGAGTTAGGAGTAGTTTTGATTTCCATGTTGTAATTTAGTTTAGGTAGGATAGTTTCTTTTCTTCCTCCATTGTATTTTTCAGTTTATAGATCTTGTATTAGGAGAGAGAGAGTGGTTCATGCTTGGAATGCAAGAGTACTTGTAATAGAAGGTGACAATCTATGAAAGGTGCTCTCTTTACCTCTCTATGTTTACTTCTCTTCAATCTCTTTACATGTGTAGCTAGTTTTTCTCTCATGGCTCTAACTACTAACCACTAACTAGTCTTACTTCTTTATGATATCCACATGAATCTAATAGCCTCATTTTGGCCTTGCTCTTGCAAGAGCCATTGATGGCTCATGATGATGGATCTAACACACTAACTTCCTAACCACTAACAAGCTAACACTACTTTACTTCATGCTTGCTCTTATGGGTTTGATGATTTAAGTATAGCTTGTACTTGTTTGTTGAGTTGGGTTGTAAAGAGTTACATATGAGTCATGGCTTGAATAGCTCTTGAACCAAGGACTAGTGATGGCCAATGATACGTGTGAGGCAACTATCACTAAGAGGTTAGCGTGTTGGTGGAGTCATTAGTAGTTAGTGCCGTGAGTCTTCTTTCTCTTTCATTTATTTTAGACATAAAAACAAAACTACAAAAATCATTCTTTTCTATGTTTCCCACTCTTCGTATTTCACCGTAACTCTCTTTCATTCTTTCCTTTCTTTTCTTTCATTCTTTAAAACTTTGAAGAACTTTTAACAAACATGTGAATCAATCGGTAAAGCTTCTAT
Source organism: Agave tequilana (assembly GCA_038442645.1). Taxonomy (NCBI): domain Eukaryota; kingdom Viridiplantae; phylum Streptophyta; class Magnoliopsida; order Asparagales; family Asparagaceae; genus Agave; species Agave tequilana. The sequence goes on from JAVJIF010007552.1 coordinate 224,878, forward strand.
CGCTTCCCGTCCTTGTGGATACGACCCGTATAGCCACTTTGCTACTACGGAAGAATCGCAAAAGCAGTAACTTCGACCCACACTTCCATCTTTTATTTTAGTACTTGCTTTTTACGCGATCAATTTTGGCGCCGTTGCCGGGGATGGGAACGGTTTGATTTCACAAGTTTGCTAACTTTCTTCTTTGTTTTTGGTGTGCAGGTTAAAGTTTTAGCATTGCGGAAGTCCACACTTGCTCAAGTGTGGTCGGGTAATTCTTGTATATTTTTCTGCTGCTAATTGTTTATATTACCTGTGCACTGTAAATAATTGTAAGAATTAAAATACGGTAATTGGATGCTTTAAAATGGTTTAGACATTTGCATCTAGGCACGTGTCAATTTTCATTCCAATATCCTGTATTTTATTCTTTTGTTATTGTGATATTGATAGGAGGTGTATATATGGCATTGCATATAGTATAGGACAAACACTTCAGTGATTACTCACTTTTTTGTGTTCATCTTATCTATATTGCACACTTGCACAAATTTACTTAAGGGCAAACCCAAAACAAGATAAGGTGGGGAAGTTATTACCCTCCCTTGGCCCAAAAATCACCTCCCCACTCACACAACCAAGCCTAAATAAAACTTGCTAGACGTTGGCCACTAGGGACATCTCGGACTCATTTAGGAGATTGACCTAAGGGGGAAGTTGTTAGAATTGACTCTTGCTAAATCGGTGTCTAAGGTTGGGGATTGAGAGGCGAAACCTCGAAGAACGGTGGTTGGCATAATTAGGCCCGTTGCTCCGGCACGGATACCTCCCACTGTCTTGCCCCTACCTGGCGATTAACTTGTGGTCAGCTTCCGACAACAGACCCCCGTGGACAGTCTAACCAGTTAGGAGTCGTCTAGTCTAAGTCAACCCTAGCATAGGCTTATTTTCTTCTTCTTTTTCTTTGTTTGTTTGTTTGTTTGTTGTTTGTTTTCTTTTTTTTGTATACTGTGATATGGATTTTAATAACAAACAATTCTTTCAATTATAATATGAATCCATATTTTACTCCGACCTCATTTGACTCGGATAACTCTGACCCGGCAATGTACAACATGAAACCAACCAGATATGCCGGGTGGGATTATCAGAATCAATATGACCCATATCCCCAACCATATGATCCTAATTTTCAAAATAATTTCAACTCTTCACAGAGTTCATGGGGATTCACCTACCCCGAGTCAAATTTTCAACCATCTTGTCCACAATTTTCACAATATTTATTCCCCAATTTTGATTCATATACTCCTTGTCCTGAACCACCAATTGAAGAAAAATCATCATTGGAAAGGAGTATGGAAGAGTCCCTACAACAAATGCAAATTTGCTCAATTCACAATCCTTTTCATATCAAACTCCACATACTCCTTTTCTAGAGCATCCCATTGAAGAAGAATCTGAACTAGAAAAGCGTTTGGAAGTCTGTTGTGAAAGAATGCAAAACATGTTGGACTCATTCTCTCCACCAAATTTTCAAGAGTCATACTCATCTTTCCAGTCACATCAATTCAAAATGAACAAACTTCAATACTGGACTTGAGTATGAACCCTTGCGTGAGTTCGAGCAGCAACCGCAAAATCCGATGGACTCACAAATCCACCATAATTTCAAAATCCACTTCCATACTCATATTTTCAAGAACCAATCACAAAGAGTATGGAAGACATGATTCCAAATCCAAATTCTGTTACACGGCCTTTCAGTAAGTTAGATTCACTTTTGAGCGAATTGATCAATGAGAGCGAGGAAGCCTTTCTTGTCAAACTTTGACCAATTCCTATATCCCTAGCTCTACTGATTGGACCCATGAATCATGTCATTTTGGAAATCCAACTTCAATTTTAGAACATGCATTTGAACTTGACCATGCTCCAAGTTATGAAAATCGCCTGGACATTCTGGCAAGTATCCCTTTCTGAAATTGAAATCGAACCTGACTGTGATCCTGAACCTCATGTTAGTAATTCCATTTCGCTTTTTAACTCAATAATGACCCCGGTATCTTTACCAGATTTTTTCTCTATTCCGGAGTCAACGTTGAATCCTGTACCAGTACACCGTGAAATGGAATCACCAATCTCTCATGATCACACCTCATTCATGGGGACAGTGTGTGAACATCATTCTTTGGTCTGGACTCTATTTTGAACAATTTCGACTCTCATTGTTGACTCTCGACTTGATCTGAGTCAACTTCCCGAGTCAGAATCGGTTTTTGTTCCTGTTCCATTTGAGTCCAAATCAATCATCTCTCAAAATCACACTTCATTGTTGGACAAGAATATTGAAGAAATGACTCAGTAATTATTTTTGAAATTTGGAAATTAGATGGGGATAAATTTTAAATAAGAGATCATTCAATCCATCATTTCTTTCTGGGGTCATATTAGAGAGGTCCTTGGTGGATTTCTGGATGATCCACGATATCTTGATTGGGTCGCAACACTTGGCCCAATCCGACCACCTCCAGAACCACCCCCTTGAGGTAATCTTCCTTCCCTCTCCATTTATTTCATGTCTATACACATTCACGATGCATGAGGACCATGCATGAGATAAGTGTGGGGGAGGGTTTACTAACGTAGCTAGTTTTATATTTTATTTCTTTTACACTTCTTTTATACTTTTTACTTAAAAATAAATAATAAAAAAATAAAAAATTTCTTTTCTTTTTACAAAACTTTGAAACAAGAGAAATAGTTTTGATCCATTTTTAAGAAAATTAAGATTATCTTAGGAATTAGGAAGACCTAAAATTATGAAATTTTAAACCAAGTCAAAATATAGATCTTGTCTAAATTATAGGATAAGAAAGTAAATTGAAAAGATAATTTGATCTTGAATTTTTTGCCTTAGATTTATGCACTTCACACTTACACAATTTTTGGGATTGAAACAAAGACTAGAAATGCCATAAATATATATATATATATATTAAAAAAAAAAATTTTCAATAAAAACCACTCATTGAAGTTGGGTAATTATGCCTCAGGAAGCATGATTATTCATACCTAAAACGGTGGACAAAAATCAAATAATCCCCTTTTTTGTGGCCTTATTTACTCGAGTCCTTAAGTCCGAGGGATGGTTTCTCATCTGGTGCCCTAAGACCATCTGGTTTGGGAGTCACCGGCTAAAGGCTCACTACCCGGGTAGATAAGAAAGCCTAAGAAAACTAAGGGAAGAAGAAAAAAAGAAAAAGAAAAAAATAAATAAATAAATATATATATTAAATAAATGGCATGAAAGTTAGAGTCGATATCCCAAAAACTTTCACTGTTCACAAAGTGCATATTTTCTAAGATTTTATGAAAGATCAAAGAGTCAATCAATTTTAAATTCTTACATTTAATTTATCACAAGATTTTTTGCATTCTGACTTAGTTTAAGAAAGAACAATTTCTGGTTAAACCTATGACCTTAGATCACTTATATTTTCACAAAAATACTTCAATACTTTTCTCTAATTCAAAATGCGTTTTCAAAAATACTAACATTTAATTTCTTTCTTTATGGATTTTGTGGGTGTAATCCGCTGAAAACCTCAGGAGACAAAACTCCTCCTCTAAGGGGAACTTAGAGGTTTAACGGCTTGTTGCACATGCTCAGTGCAATCGCGTCACCTGCGAAAGTGGTGTAATAATTTCCTTAGGTTTTTTTTTTTGTTTTGCTCGGGACGAGCAAAAGATAAGTGTGGGGGGTGATTAGTCTCTAATTTTGCATAATTTTCATCACATCTCACATTTATTTGATAAATATTATGCTAATAATACCTTGCTTGCTTGATCCTAGGTCAATGGTGTTCACATGAAGAAGAAGACCCAAATCACCATTTATTTGGTGATTAAAGGGGTATTAAAATAGCTATTGACCTAAAGAGCTGGTTCTGTCAAAACCAGGGGCGCCAAACCAGAAACCGGCAACTTTATCCGACAGGGCGATAACCAGAAACGCACGACAGGCGGCGCGCGCGCCGCCGCCAAGGTATTGCCGCGAAAACGCGGATTTTGCCGCGTTTCCGCGGCAATTTAGGCGCGCGGCGCGCGCCGCTTCGGGTCACATCCTGTCCCTGGGTCCCCCGTTCCTCTGAAGCTATAAATACCCCCTGGGGTTCTTGACTAAGGAGAATGCAGAGTAGATCCAGAGTTAGGAGTAGTTTTGATTTCCATGTTGTAATTTAGTTTAGGTTAGGATAGTTTCTCTTCTTCCTTCATTGTATTTTTCAGTTTGTAGATCTTGTATTAGGGAGAGAGAGTGGTTCATGCTTGGAATGCAAGAGTACTTGTAATAGAAGGTGACAATCTATGAAAGGTGCTCTCTTTACCTCTCTATGTTACTTCTCTTCAATCTCTTTTACATGTGTAGCTAGTTTTCTCTCATGGCTCTAACTACTAACCACTAAATAGTCTTATCTTTATGATAATCCACATGAATCTAATAGCCTCATTTTGGCCTTGCTCTTGCAAGAGCCATTGATGGCTCATGATGATGGATCTAACACACTAACTTCCTAACCAATAACAAGCTAACACTACTTTACTTCATGCTTGCTCTTATGGGTTTTGATGATTTAAGTATAGCTTGTACTGTGTTTGTTGAGTTGGGTTGTAAAGAGTTACATATGGGTCATGCTTTGAATAGCTCTTGAACCAAGGACTAGTGATGGCCAATGATACGGTGAGGCAACTATCACTAAGAGGTAGCGTGTTGGTGGAGTCATTAGTAGTTAGTGCCGTGAGTCTTCTTTCTCTTTCATTTATTTTAGACATAAAAACAAAACTACAAAAATCATTCTTCTATGTTTCCCATTCTTCGTATTTCACCGTAACTCTCTTTTCATTCTTTCCTTTCTTTCTTTTCATTCTTTAAACTTTGAAGAACTTTTAACAAACATGTGAATCAACCGGTAAAGCTTCTATCGCTTCCCGTCCTTGTGGATACGACCCGTATAGCCACTTTGCTACTACGGAAGAATCGCAAAAGCAGTAACTTCGACCACACTTCCATCTTTTATTTTAGTACTTGCTTTTTACGCGATCACTGCCCCCCAAGGAACCGAAAGGTTGTACAATCCTTAGCTTCTGTACCTGGTATTTCCAAGCCAACCAAACGCCTGACTTTACTCCGGAGTACTCATGCATCGAGAGTATCAATGCATCTTACGAAGCAAAGTTGGGGTCCAACAAACGCTCACGAGGCGCCGAGGAGTATCAGAAGGCTCTGAAGGAGACCAGAAGGGTATCAAGGGAGGAGCCGCGAGCGGCAAAGGGTCGACAAGTGGCGCGTAAGCATCCTCAAGGCTCTACTTTCCCACTGTGAGCCTACCCCAAGAAGGTCCAGAGAGACTTGGCGGCCGCAGTTTCTCCGTCCGAAGACATCCCTTCTGGTGTTGAGGAACAGAGGGAAGAAACGGAAGATGAGGATGACGCCTCCTTAGTCCGTACCCGTGGGTTGCGCAGCAGGGGCCCCAGGATTTTAGATGAAGGGGAGTTCACTGACAAACCCACCGCTGCTGACGAGGCTGAGCAGCTTGAAGTCGACATAATGAGCGGAGGTGATGTTGAGATTCCAGGGGTCTCAACTCAGCCTGGGTCTTCCTCAGCTCATGAGAGGAGGGATTAGGCACAACAGCCTGGGTCCCCAACTGTATTAATCCCCAGTCCTCGGGTAGTTGACCCCAGCCCTACCACTGGGGTATTTGGTGGCAAGGCCTCGGTTGCCGAGGCTTCTCGCGTTGCACTATCGTCTTCTTCATCTGAAGAAGAAGGGTATGATTCAGGCGATGAGGTCGACTTTGGCGATGAACCCGCTCCTCCTGATCCGAGTAAATTCTCACATATCTCGGAGGAGGAAATATATGGGTGTGAGCCGGTGACAGCGTCACCACCAGCGGTAGTCATTCCTGCTAAAGCTGCTGAAGGTACTCTTTTCGCCTAACTTATCCTTTTAACTAGGAAAAGGATTTTGACATTTTCTTTTTCATTTGGCTTCATATCGCAGGGTTGGTCGTGGTTAGCGAGGCCGCCACTTCCTCCCAGATTGAGGAGATGATACAGGAGCTGGCCCAGCAGGAGAGAGTTGAGGCTCCTATTACTGGAGGCCTCAAGAGAGGGCCACCATCGAAGTCAGGGAGACCTCCACCCTACAGGATTCGCCTAAGAACTCGCCATCTTTGGGCCCTCAGCCAGGTAAGGAAATATTGATATTTTGCATATTTTCTTTTACTGTCGTAGCTGATATTCTGGTAATTTGCAGAGAGTACCGAGGAAGCTCAGGTAGAAGATTTGGCGGTCAGTGTTTACCGGAAGGCCGCACAGCTCAAACCTCGGCTAAGGATCTGAAGAGGTAGGGCTTGCTGTTATTCATCTGCCGTGGAGGTTTCTACAGATGCAGTAGCCCTAGAAGCGCCGGGGGTTACCTTGCTTCTGCCGCACCTGTCGTTAGCCTGATTCCTGTACCGGAAGAATCGGTTTACGTTCCTCGCCCCGTGATGGAAAGGGGATCGGGGAGCACTTCAGCGGAATTCTCCCAGGCGGTGATACCATGGGGGAGCTGGCGCGCCAAGTGGTGCAGCAGTTCTTTGCCTCCATGCAATCATGTATTGATCTTATCCTATTGGGAATAGCTCCTTCGAATTCGCCCAGATGTTTCTCGAAAATCTGGTTGAGAACATCAATTTAGCGGAGAGGCCTTCACCAGCCAAGGCATGTCTGGCTGGTGGAGCAGTTGGGACATACTTGAGAGAGCTTCGATCCCTGGAGAATGCTGGCTCATTTCATGAGGCTCAGGAAACTCTGACCAGGCTCCTTGCTGCTCAAGAGCAAGAGCGAAGGGAGATGGAAGAAAGGATAGCTGAAAGGACCCATCTTCTCCAATGTTTCCAGGCTGACCATCGAAAGCTAACTGGCGAGTCAAAGGAGTCCGAGATGGTCATGCAGGCTGCGAAGCAGGTTATCCTCGACGCTCGAGCTACCATAGCCAGAGCTGAGGCCTTGATTGCTATAAATGAACAGAAGTTGGCCAATTCTGATGAAAAAGGCTAGCGGAATTAGAGGCTGCCAAGGGCAAGTTGAGGAAAATCTCTCTGTTAATTCCTCCGAGCTGGAATCCTACGAGTGCAGCTGGCTGCGAAGAGATTTTTCCGAGGAGGAGCTACGGGCCCAGGCTCTCATAGAAGCTGAGAAGGCGCGTCAACATGAGATACATCGCCTTAGAGAACAAATCCGTTTTTGGCGAACCAGGACTTTTAGCCTTTTTTTTTTTTTGTAAAGGAAAGGGCACTCTTTTACCAAGAGTGTTTGTATCTACTTTTATCTTTTTGGATAATAAAAGTTGTTAAAATTTTGTTCCACCTTCATTGCCTCACTGTAGATGAATCCAACCTCTCAATCATAGTTTTTGGTTGTGCTCCCTACTGACTGTGAATACTGAACTTAGGTAAAACTAAGTTCTTTTGATGAAACGCAGTCGATTCATAAAAAGAGACGCGGCTCTGCGGCATGCGATTCTGACCTGCCAGTGAAGACGCGGTTCAAGCGGACGCGAAGGACGTCGCTTTGAGTGTGATTAACTGGCCGCAATCCTTAATTTATCCAGACGCAGAGTTCAGGATACCTTAAGAATGCGATCTTACGCCCCTTAAAATTGACGCAGTCAGGGACGCGACGCTGAGACTCGGTGCAAGACCTATCATCATTCATGTAGACGCAGCTCCAAGGCACTTGTGAAGGTGAAGATGTAAGCTTCGTGATGCAGCTTTATGTGCTTGCCCACTGAGACCCCAGAATGAGTCCTTTTTGTTGATGGACGCAACCTTGAGTTGTCCGAGAGACGCGGAGCAACTTTGAGTCATCCAAGAGACGCGAAGGGTCTTCTAACTTGGAATGAAGGAGAACGCCACTTTTGAAAAAGAGGCGCGAGCCTCTGGACGCAGCTCTCACATCTGCGTTTGGTGCAACTTCCCAGGCGTTAAGTGCAGCCTGACATAAAGATCCTGTGAGATTTTCAAACGTCAAGTCTTCGTTGACGATTGGGAACCCGCATTGTCCGTTGTTTCCCGAAGCGGTTGTCCACGCGTCGGTTCTTCATTGGGCTAGGCGTTAATGCTTTTAATGCCAAACCGGCGCTGGCGGTTGGAGACCAGCGTCTTCGATGTTTCCCGAAGCGACGCTCCACGCATCAGCCTTCCATTGGGCTTTGACAGTCGTGCAGTATTAAGGCCGACGGTTCTAATTGATGAACATTAATTATGGTTATCATGGGCTGCCTATAAATAGGGCTTACTCCCTTCCTTTAGCAGTCCCATACTTGGACTTTTTCTTTGACAGCGAGTGCACTGAGGGACTCCATCTTCTCCCTTCAAGGACTTTACCAGGGGCTTGCCTCCATGGATGAAGATGACCCAGAGCTTTCATGCTTCTGTTGGTCTCTTCAGAAGATTACTAACTGTCAAGTGATTTCAATAACAGAAAGCGTCTCCTTAAGCACCTTTTATGTCCGCGCTTCGATGCAGAGAGTTCAACTCTTAATAGAGGCCTCTGCGGGTACGCCTTCTTGGTTTGCCATGACATTTTTAACCGGCCAGGTTTGAATTTTGATATCTCTTAAAGAGATATTATCATCTGGATGAAGTCTTAGTTGGTGCATTCCTTTTCTGGAATTTGCGCCATCGACTTAAACTTCTCTGGACGCCAGTATAGCAGATTTAGACACCTGGCCGCAGGCTCTGCATATGGAGCTCGCGTCTTGATGCTGTCAACTTAGGAGAATCTCAACTCAGACTGGAGGTCTCAGGCCTGAATCTTGCAACCCCTGTTCATCCACAGGGAGATGGCAATTCTCGCGTCTGATTCTCTTCACGTTTTGTCTTTTAAGCGCGGATGTAAAATGAGACTGCGTCTGAATTCTGTGTATATCATAATTTTGACCGCGTCTGTTTCTGTCGCCGCAGATGTTCGCTGCGCGGATCATTCCTGCGTCTGGCGATTTCAGCAATAACTGTGTGTCACTTAGTTTTTGAAGTATACTAAGCTTCAGATCTTCTGATTTTGTTGCTTCTTGCAGGTAGGCTTGATCATCTTTTTCATGTTCGCTGGGCCCTTGGGAGAATATATCGGCCAGCGAACTTGGTGATGGTCGACCACAGGAGAAGAAGTCATGACTCCTGTCTTAGGAGATGGGGACCGGACCCTCGCCAAGATCTCTTTGAATCGACGCACCAGTCATGCTTCTTGGCATGACATGTCAGAGTAAGGACGGCGGCGGTAGGGGTAGCGGTGGATATAGTGGTGGGTGGCATCCCTTGTGAGGTCTTAAAACCTCCTCTCTTACCCCAGAAGTGACATCGAGGAAACTCCATGCTCACTGGACGATCTTCTGGCGGAAGAGATGTTCATCAACGAAGGATCACACCCCACTTCGGATGGTTCGGCAGGATCGGAGGATTCTGCTGCCATCAGACCTCAAGAACACCATTGCTCTTAATCGACGAGGGCTCTTTCGATGTTTACGTCATGCATCGTAGTGCAATCAGCTCCGATCATCGCCACAGTGTCAATCATATTCTGGCGCCTTCCAAACATCTTGTACTTGAAATCAAACGCAGCTTAAGGAGTGAGTGCAACCTTCTGAGAGAGAGACTACTTTGTACTCCTTTATCTGTAACACTCAATCTTATTGAATAAGAGAGCGTTTTGTATCTTTCATATGCCTGGATATAAATAAAAGTGACACTTTTCTTTTGTCTCTTCTATTGTCTTGAACTCTATTGTCTCTTTAGTCAGAAGCATAGAAGCAAAGAATCTTGTCTTGTCAAAACTATTATGAAAATTTTAACAAGTCAAATTTTGTGGAGAAAAGATCCTATCTGAGGAACCCACAATGCTGTCAGAGGTGTGATATTAACTTGACAGAGATAAGATAATTTGGTGGGCCTGCACTTTATAAAAAGAAAGTGACAGGTTGAATTGGTACCCCCAGGGAAGATGAACTTTTATCAGAGGTCTAGGATTAACTTGATTAAGATCAGCTGGGGAGTTAATGAAAAACACTGCTAATGTGTAATGTTAACCTAACAATGTTTTTTTGGGTAGACTTGTTGTTCTGTTGAGGAGAATAACAAGTGAGGCTAGATCCGCGGGAATCTAGGAAAGTTTTTTACCGTTAGAGGTGTGATATTAACTTAACGGGTTGAAAGTTGTCTTGTCAGAAGTGTGATGTAACTTGACAAGAATGTGAATCAGAGGTGTGATATTAACTGACTCAGAAGCATTTCAGCTTTCATTGGGAAAACTGAAAGTGTCATTGTCATAGGTGTAATGTTTAACTTGACAATGAGGGTAATGCGTAGAGGTGTAATTTTGAACTGGCATTCATCTCGACTTGACAAGGAAGTCCGAGGAAAAGTCATGGCCATAAGTGTATTGTTGAACTTGGCGATGACCTGGATACTAGAGGTGTAGTGTTAAACTTAACATCGTCATTTCAGCTTCGGTATGGAAGTCTGAAGGAAGTGACTGTCAGAGGTGTGATGTTAACTTGACAGAAACTCGATGTACTGTTTAGAAGTATAGTGTTAACTTAATAGTAATTTGTCAGAGGTGTGATATTAACTTGATAGAATTGATTTGCGATATGAGCAGTTTGAGGACCTGTCATTCTATGATGAGAATTGACAAGTGGAGTTTAAAAATGTCAGAGGTATAGAGTTAACTTGACAAATTTGGTTTGCGAGTTGAGCAATTTCGAAGGCTTGCCATTCTATGATGAGAATTGACAAGTGGAGTTTGAAGTGCCAGAGGTATAGTGTTAACTTGGCAACGACTGTATTTCGTAGACTTACCATTCTGTGGATGAGAATTGGTAAGAGATTTGGAGGGGAGAGTGGAGTCAGGTCCACTTAGGATTTTTAGCAAACCCTCAGCTATCAACGGATTTGAGGTGCTTTACCAACTACCGTTTGAATTGGGCTAGCCATGCTATTCCCCTCAGCATGATGAGTTGTCGAAGACTTATGTTGGGCTTAAAGGCCAAATTTTCCTCTATCCTTAGCCGTTGGAGGCGTCGGATCAAAGGAGAACATGTTCCTTAGGATTTTTTAGCAAATCCTCAGCTGTCAACGGGTTTAAGGTGCCTTTACCAACTACCGTTGAGTTGGGCTAGTCATGCTATTCCCCTTAGCATGATGATTGTCGAAGACTTATGTGGGCTTAAAGGCCAACATTCCTCTATCCTTAGCCGTCGGAGGCGTCGGATAAATGAAGAAGCTCTTCTTGTTTTGATCAGAGGTGTAATTTTGAACTTAATCGGAGGAGGAGTACTATAAGGTAGTACTTCTTCAAGAATCTGCCATTGATGGCATCATGAGTGTATCGCCATTTGAAGTTATGAGGCGATACGATCCATTTGAGTAGACTGACTCTACTACAAATGGTCCTTCCTATTGGGTTGAAAATTTTCTTTTGTCTTGTGCGTCATCACCATGGGTCTTCTGACGGCTAAGACAAGGTCGCCTTTCTTGAAAGTTCGCATTTTGACTTTCTTGTTGAAGGCTCTGGTAATTCGAGCTTGGTAAAGCTCGATTGTTGTTGGCCTGCAGACGTTTGTCATTTAAGGCCTCAATTCCTGGAGTCGCTGTCGGTGCTTCTCCTCTGTTGTCATCTCTGCTGTCAAGGCGACGCGTAGATAGATTTGGAATTGATTAGTGAAGCACGGCTTCACACCCATATACCAAAGAAAATGGCGTAGCTTTAGTCGGGGTTCGCACAGTTGTGCGGTAAGCCCATAAGCATTCACCTAACTTATCGTCCCAATCACGTTGACTTTTCGAGATGAATTTCTTGAGAAGCTTGCCGATGGTCTTGTTGAAAGCTTCTGTGAGGCGTTAGCAGCGGGGTAATATGCCGTTGAGGACACACTCTGGATTCTGAACTTGGCGCAGAATCTCTGGAAAGCCTGGCTGATGAACTGGGGTCCATTGTCATGGACAATTCACCGAGGTACCGCAAAACGGTAAATGACGTGATGCTTCACAAACTTGATCACATCAGATGACTTCACCTTCTTCAAAGGAACGGCCTCAGCCCATTTGGAGAAGTAATCAGTTATTGCCAAAATAAACCGATGTCCTTTGATGACGGCGGGCTGATAGGGCCAACCACATCCATTCCCCACATTTAAAATGGGCAAGTAGAAGCGTGGAGTGAAGGTAGCCTGGTGCTTGATGGATGAAATTGCCATGTACTTGGTAGGCGTGACATTTTGGCATAGGTGATGGCGTCAGCGATCATCTTGGCCATATATATCCCAACCTTTGGAGTCGGTATGCAAGTTTTTGGCTAGGTTGATGGGCTCCACACATGCCGTCATGGGCTTCTTTCAATACCTCCTGTGCCTCCTCTTGTGAAAGGCAGCGAAGCAAGATCCCGTCATGCGATCGACGATACAGTATTCGCGTAATCGCATTATAGTAGTATTTGGGGGCTTTCCTTCGAATGGCAGCCGCTTCCTTGGATCCTCAGCAAGATGCCATATAGGACATAATCAATGTAGGGGAATCGCCAGTCTCTAGGCTCTGGACCGGTTGACAATTCCAGCGCTTCTTTGCTTAGAGAATCTCCTGTTGGCTCCTGGTAATCCTCAGAGCAATTCTCGGGTAATACAGGTCGTGGCTGTAGACGAATATCTTCCCATTGCCCCCAGCTGGAAGAGCTAAGGAGGTCGCGAGGGATGCGAGTGCATCTGCATGCGCATTTTGCCTGCGCGGTACATGATCGATGTAGAAGTTCGTGAACCTCTCGGCCATGTGGATAGTTGCGTTGTAGTAGGGTACTAGGTCTTCATGTCGACTTCGTATCCCCGCAAACCTGGCTAACGATGAGTTGGAGTCGCCGTATGCCTCGAGATTTTTAACGCCAATCTCATCGGCGAGTGCATCCAATCAAAAGAGCATTGTACTCCGCCACATTGTTGGACCACGGCTCAGTAATGAGACAGCCGAGGAATCACATAGTTCTGTGGGGAGACGAGTACTACTCCTACTCCTGCTACTAGGTGT